>NIVC01000557.1:57500-95000 GCA_002269645.1 Macrostomum lignano | reverse complement strand
AGTGACACTTGAGTACATTTACACCGTAGTAGCTACTGTACAGTGACACTTGAGTACATGTACTGTACACAAGGTCTTTTGTACTCTTATGTACATTTACACAGCAATAGCTACTGTACATGAGCACTAATGCACATGTGCGCCTCAGTAGCTACTGTACATGAGCACTAATGTACAGGTAATTTTATATATTAGAAGAAGTAACAGTTGGTAATAAATGAATAAATATTGCCGCGCACCTTGCTAGCAGGCTGCAGTTCATTCTCGCTATCCAAGGCTGAGAACACGAAGGCTTGAACGCCTTGAATCAGGCCGGCCAGTTGCGGCAGGGTCAGACGGCAGCTGGCGTCGCCAATTGTCACTTCAATTAGCCAGGCGTATTCGAGCGTCTCGCAGTCGATTGGCAAGTCTTTGTGCGAGAACATTGCGTGACCGCGTACCTGAATTGGTGCGATGGGGGAGCATTGTTTAGGAAACATAAATTTGTCATAAGTTTGTCAGATACTAGCATTGTAAAAAAACTCAGTACAAGCGTATGATCATAATTGCAGCGGGATTGAGATTGCCAGGATACAAATAATAGGGGAGAAGAGAGGGGTCATAGGAGGGAAGAGGAGAGGAGAGGGGAGGGGGGAGAGGAGAGAAGAGAGAGTGACAGAAGAGATGGGGAGAAGAGAAGAGATGGGAGAAGAGAGAAGAGAGGAGAGGGAGAGGAGAGAGGAAAGACGAGAGAAGAGAGGCGAGAGGGAAGAGGGGGATGGGAGAAAAGAGGGGAGATGAGAGAAAAGAAGAGAATGGAGAGACGTGAGAGGGCAGGAGAGAAGAGAGATGTGAGGAGAGGAGAGAAGGGGAAGGAGAGAGAGAGGAGAGAGAAGGGAAGAGAAGAGGGAAGGGGAGTGAAGAGAGGGGAAGGAGAGAAGAGAGGAGAAAAAAGATAGAGAAAAGAGGAGAGAAGAAAGGGAGAGAAGGGAAGGCGAGAGGAGAGAAGAAAGGGAGAGAAGGGAAGGCGAGAGGAGAGAAGAAAGGGAGAGAAGGGAAGGCGAGAGGAGAGAAGAAAGGGAGAGAAGGGAAGGCGAGAGGAGAGAAGAAAGGGAGAGAAGGGAAGGCGAGAGGAGAGAAGAAAGGGAGAGAAGGGAAGGCGAGAGGAGAGAAGAAAGGGAGAGAAGGGAAGGCGAGAGGAGAGAAGAAAGGGAGAGAAGGGAAGGCGAGAGGAGAGAAGAAAGGGAGAGAAGGGAAGGCGAGAGAAGAAAGGGAGAGAAGGGAATGCGAGAGGAGAGAAGAGAGAGGGAGAGGAGGGAAGGTAGTTGAAGCTGAACAGAAGTCAGTAAAGAACCCAGACAAAAGCACAGAGCCAATAGAAGTCTAACCTGCAAGCCGCCCAGCAACAGCATGCCCTGCTGCAGCTGTCTCGAGCTGACTCGATGAGCCGAATCGAAGGCAAACAACTGGGCAGGAGACACGCACAGCTGCAGTCGGGTCTCGTCGTACTGCTTGTTCAACTCAAACGACAAACAGTTGACAAACAGAGTGGGACAGAGCGGCAGCTGGTCGCTCGAGTGGCACGGCAGGTGGCCTTGAATTTCGTGGAAAGCCAGATTGGCCCGAACTCCGAACGGACGCCAATCTCTGGGATCGAATTTTTCTAATTCAATCAGTCGAGGATAGCGCGACCGGCCTAATCTGGCGCCATTGGATGAGGCTGACGGATCGAATTCGCGCGGAGTTTGATGGGCGCCAAAATAATTCTCTTTAACGTGAATGAAATGCCTAATAAAAGCGCCGTGTAATAGTGCAGACGCGTGGCTGACTTCCACTGAGACTTCGATTAGATCCGGTGACATGTAGCTCACGTCAAATTTGTCTGTGTCCACCTGTTTAACACATCATTTGTTTAATGATCCATCACAGCGTCTGCTTAATGACCCATTTGAGTGACTAAGAGTCTGTCTACCGATACGTGCGTGTCTTAAGAGATTGTCAAATTATTTTCTGTCTAAGAACATAAGCATCTGTTTAATGTTCTGTCTAAGAACCTGTAAGTGTCTCAAAATGCCTGTCAAAGTGTCTGTCTGAGAGCCTGTCAATGTGTCTGTTTGAGAGCCTGTTAAAGTGTCTGTTTGAGAGGCTGTCAAAGTTTCTGTTTGAGAGCCTGTCAAAGTGTCTGTTTGAGAGCCTGTCAAAGTGTCTGTCTGAGAGCCTGTCAAAGTGTCTGTCTGAGAGCCTATCAAAGTGTCTGTCTGAGAGCCTGTCAATGTGTCTGTTTGAGAGCCTGTTAAAGTGTCTGTTTGAGAGGCTGTCAAAGTGTCTGTCTCAGAGCCTGTCAATGTGTCTGTTTGAGAGCCTGTCAAAGTGTCTGTTTGAGAGGCTGTCAAAGTGTCTGTTTGAGAGGCTGTCAAAGTCTCTGTTTGAGAGCCTGTCAAAGTGTCTGTTTGAGAGCCTGTTAAAGTGTCTGTTTGAGAGGCTGTCAAAGTGTCTGTCTCAGAGCCTGTCAATGTGTCTGTTTGAGAGCCTGTCAAAGTGTCTGTTTGAGAGGCTGTCAAAGTGTCTGTTTGAGAGGCTGTCAAAGTCTCTGTTTGAGAGCCTCTCAAAGTGTCTGTTTGAGAGCCTGTTAAAGTGTCTGTTTGAGAGCCTGTCAAAGTGTCTGTTTGAGAGGCTGTCAAAGTGTATGTTTGAGAGGCTATCAAAGTCTCTGTTTGAGAGCCTGTCAAAGTGTCTGTCTGAGAGCCTGTCAAAGTCTCTGTCTGAGTGGCTGTCAAATTGGTGGTCTTAGAGCCCATCGAAGAGGTTGTTCAAGTATCAGTCACTAACTTCTACTCACAGTAATATTCTGCGGTAATCGTTTATCTTTAACAACGCAGGCCTCGCTATTGAAGAAATCGTCAGGCAGATAGGGCCTAGCGGATTCTACCCAAGGCATAGGGTAGTAGGTGAAGCTGATATGCACAGTAGCCTCAGGCGCTCTGACGCAATCAATCCAGCCCGGTTTAGGCGAAGCGGCGTGATTAGAAAACGGCAAGCCCGGGCGCAACTGTCGATCCGTAATGCGCAGATTTCTATTCAAATTCTCTAACAGATAACGGCAAGAGCTAACGCTAGGCAGATAGAGCGAACACATAGGATTAGCCGCGTCAATTAATAGATTAACCTTGACCGTGTCGGGCAGGTATTCGGTGTAGGGCAGAGTTAAATCGAGCTTTAAACTGTCCCCAGTCAGACCGATAATAGCATTCTCCTGTTCACGGGGCCCTGTACTATTGTCAAGCCAGTTGTAGTCGTTCGCCAACACCTGGGCCGCGTGGTAGTCAAGAGAGGAGAGACAGTAGAAATGTCGTCGCCCCAATGTGGGTTAAATTATTACGATTTCACTTTTCATCTGGCCTCTACCTCCGAGGCCTCACTCTACTTCTCTTTTGGCACCATTTCGACTACTGTAGACCTTCTTTTTTTCCTACTTCGTTCTGTCTGCTTCACTCTGTCTTCATCTAGTTTTCATTATATCTATCTCTGTTTATTAATTTCTATCTCTGCCTCTGTCTAGTCTAGCCTCTGCCTCTATCTATGTCTAGTCTCTCTCTGTCTTGTCTAGTCTCTCTGTCTCTATCTAGTCTCTCTCTATCTCTGTCTAGTCTCTCTCTATCTCTGTCTAGTCTCTCTCTATCTCTGTCTAGTCTCTCTCTATCTCGGTCTAGTCTCTCTCTGTCTCTATCTAGTCTCTCTCTGTCTCTGTCTAGTCTCTCTCTATCTCTGTCTAGTCCCTCTCTATCTCTGTCTAGTCTCTCTCTATCTCTGTCTAGTCTCTCTCTATCTCTGTCTAGTCTCTCTCTATCTCTGTCTAGTCTCTCTCTATCTCTGTCTAGTCTCTCTCTATCTCTGTCTAGTCTCTCTCTGTCTCTGTCTAGTCTCTCTGTCTCTGTCTCTCTGTCTCTATCTCTGTCTAGTCTCTCTCTATCTCTGTCTAGTCTCTCTCTATCTCTGTCTAGTCTCTCTCTATCTCTGTCTAGTCTCTCTCTATCTCTGTCTAGTCTCTCTCTGTCTCTGTCTAGTCTCTCTGTCTCTGTCTCTCTGTCTCTATCTCTGTCTAGTCTCTCTCTATCTCTGTCTAGTCTCTCTCTATCTCTGTCTAGTCTCTCTCTATCTCTGTCTAGTCTCTCTCTATCTCTGTCTAGTCTCTCTCTATCTCTGTCTAGTCCCCAACCATCATTTTAACTTTAAGTAATAGAAATTAATAAAGCGACAAACCTTAACAAAGAAGTTATTAACCACTACAGAAATCTTGTAGGTATAAGGCAGGAACTTGAACACGCTATTCTTGTGACTGCCAACCCAATCGTCCGTAAGGGCTTTGAAGAAATTCTTATGATCAAACAGGAAAGCGACGCCGCCTTGGCGCGTATCGCCGGCCATGTCAACGATGAAGTCCAGGCCCCAGTGCTGGTGGCCGTTCCAGTCCAGAGGATAGTGCACGGTCACTGTGCCCATGATGTGCTCGGTTCGTTCCAATAGGCGAAATGTCAACGGATGCGTACTGCAACAGATGTTTTTCCGGTAAATACACGGGATAATAAAAGTTTAATTAAACATTACTGAAATTTCACTTATGCACTTGCCAATTTTTTAAATTATACTTTTACACACTTGTGTGAAGAAATAGGAGATGGGAAGCAGAGGGGAGAGACAGAAAAGTGGAAAAGGGACGAAATGGAGAATGGATGAAATGGGAATGGAGGGGAGAGGGGAAGAGAGAGGGGAGAGGGGAATAGAGAGGGAGAGGGGAAGAGAGAGGGGAGAGGGGAATAGAGGGGAGAGGGGAAGAGAGAGGGGAGAGGGGAAGAGAGAGGGGAGAGGGGAATAGAGGGGAGAGGGGAATAGAGGGGAGAGGGGAATAGAGGGGAGAGGGAAGAGAGAGGGGAGAGGGGAAGAGAGAGGGAGAGAGGAATAGAGGGGAGAGGGGAAGAGAGAGGGGAGAGGGGAAGAGAGAGGGGAGAGGGGAAGAGAGAGGGGAGAGGGGAATAGAGGGGAGAGGGGAAGAGAGAGGGGAGAGGGAAATAGAGGGGAGAGGGGAAGAGAGAGGGAGAGGGGAAGAGAGAGGGGAGAGGGGAATAGAGGGGAGAGGGGAAGAGAGAGGGGAGAGGGGAATAGAGGGGAGAGGGGAAGAGAGAGGGGAGAGGGAATAGAGGGGAGAGGGGAAGAGAGAGGGAGAGGGAAATAGAGGGGAGAGGGAAGAGAGAGGGAGAGGGGAAGAGAGAGGGGAGAGGGGAATAGAGGGGAGAGGGGAATAGAGGGGAGAGGGGAATAGAGGGGAGAGGGGAAGAGAGAGGGGAGAGGGAAGAGAGAAGGGAGAGGGGAAGAGAGAGGGAGAGGGGAAGAGAAAGGGGAGAGGGGAATGGAGGGGAGAGGGGAAGAGAGGGGAGAGGGGAAGAGAGAGGGGAGAGGGGAATAGAGGGGAGAAGGGAAGAGAGAGGGGAGAGGGGAATAGAGAGGGGAGAGGGGAATAGAGAGGGAGAGGGGAAGAGAGAGGGGAGAGGGGAATAGAGAGGGAGAGGGGAATAGAGGGGAGAGGGGAAGAGAGAGGGAGAGGGGAAGAGAGAAGGGAGAGGGGAAGAGAGAGGGGAGAGGGGAAGAGAAAGGGGAGAGGGGAATGGAGGGGAGAGGGGAAGAGAGGGAGAGGGGAAGAGAGAGGGGAGAGGGGAATAGAGGGAGAGGGAAGAGAGAGGGAGAGGGGAATAGAGAGGGGAGAGGGGAATAGAGAGGGAGAGGGGAAGAGAGAGGGGAGAGGGGAAGAGAGAAAGAAGAGAGGAAGAAAGAGGGGAGAGGGGAAGAGAGGGTAGAGGGGAATAGAGAGGGAGAGGGGAAGAGAGAGGGGAGAGGGGAAGAGAGAAAGAAGAGAGGAAGAAAGAGGGGAGAGGGGAAGAGAGGGTAGAGGCTGATGGGAAAGAGAGAGGGGGAGGCGGAGAGGAAGAGAAGAGAGGGAAGTCATGGGGAAAAGGGAAATACAATACACCAGAAAAAGGACACATGACATTAAGCCACGCAATTAGCAGTGTGAAACACAGTTGTCGTAAGCACAAAATCAAAACAAACGCTAACTTATAGAACAGAGCTCACCTAGCAGACGTATTCAGCAAGTTCATAGTAATAACAGTAGTAAAACCGTCTGGCGCGGTTAGAAACGGTATCTCAGCGTCAACGGCCGATCCTTTGCCAAGCTCAACGGCTAATCGATAATTATCCTGACTATGAGGCTTAGCAAATACAATCTCTAGATTAGTCACCTCAGCGGATAGCAGGCAAGAGATTACTAAACGTTGGTATTGCCGTCGTTCACCCGGGGAGTGGGTCCGTCTGGCGTGTAGCGGATCTGCTTCGCCGGCGCGAACTGCTGCCACAGGTGCTCGCGCTGCCTGTCAGCCCAGGGACCATAGAACATCGACACGTCCTCGCGCAGGTGACACGGACGCGCCATTCAGGGTAGCTGCGTTGGGCGCGAACTTCGCCGCCGCCGGCTACTGTTGAGAAATGCAACAGGCTAGGCTCCATGGGTTCGAGACCCGGCTCGTCCCAGGAATAGTTAAATGTGAGTCGTTTCGCTTTGAGCACGGTATAGCCTAGGCCGCTTATGCTTGGCGGAGGCCTGCGGGGTGGCAGATGATGGTTTACCGAAATATGGTTTAGCGAGTCTGTCCGAGGGAGGGGGAGGGGTTGGCGAGGCTATCCGAGGGAGGGGGAGGGGTTGGCGAGGCTGTCCGAGGGGGTTTAGCGAGGCTGTCCGAGGGAGGGGGAGGGGTTGGCGAGGCTGTCCGAGGGAGGGGGAGGGGTTGGCGAGGCTGTCCGAGGGGGTTTAGCGAGGCTGTCCGAGGGAGGAGGAGGGGTTGGCGAGGCTGTCCGAGGGGGTTTAGCGAGGCTGTCCGAGGGGGTTTAGCGAGGCTGTCCGAGGGGGTTTAGCGAGGCTGTCCGAGGGGGTTTAGCGAGGCTGTCCGAGGGAGGAGGAGGGGTTGGCGAGGCTGTCCGAGGGGGTTTAGCGAGGCTGTCCGAGGGAGGAGGAGGGGTTGGCGAGGCTGTCCGAGGGAGGGGGAGGGGTTGGCGAGGCTGTCCGAGGGGGTTTAGCGAGGCTGTCCGAGGGAGTTTAGCGAGTCTGTCCGAGGGAGGAGTTGGCGAGGCTGTCCGATGGGGGTTTAGCGAGGCTGTCCGAGGGAGGGGGGAGGGGTTGGCGAGGCTGTCCGATGGGGGTTTAGCGAGGCTGTCCGAGGGAGGGGGAGGGGTTGGCGAGGCTGTCCGAGGGAGGGGAGGGGTTGGCGAGGCTGTCCGATGGGGGTTTAGCGAGGCTGTCCGAGGGAGTTTAGCGAGGCTGTCCGAGGGAGTTTAGCGAGGCTGTCCGAGGGAGTTTAGCGAGGCTGTCCGAGGGAGTTTAGCAAGGCTGTCCGAGGGAGTTTAGCGAGGCTGTCCGAGGGAGTTTAGCGAGGCTGTCCGAGGGAGTTTAGCGAGGCTGTCCGAGGGAGTTTAGCGAGGCTGTCCGAGGAGGTTTAGCGAGGCTGTCCGAGGGGGTTTAGAGGCCTCAAGATGTTATCCAAAGGGGTTTATAGTAAAAAATAAACCAGACTAAAGCTGCTTACTCAGTCTGCTCGTGCGGTCCTTTATAGTTGGGCGTCAGCACCCATGAGATAGAACTTCGCCTGAGCTGGCACTCGTACGAATGCATGAACAAATCGTACACGGTGGACGCCTCTTTAGTACTGTAGTCAATCAGTGCAATATCGCAAGTTATGCACAGATTCGACGGCATCAAGTGATTTCCAATAATAAATCGGCCCTGTTAAGAAATAATAAATAGTTTAATCAACAAGGTTTTAGTCATAGTTGCTGCTTTTTGTCTTCACTCATTTTTCGCTTTACAAATTTGTATTTTAGCCCAGCAGCTAGCAGCTGATTGCCTGTGCCTCAGAGGCCAGAGAGCCTCTGAAGGAATTTTGCCACTGTTCTTCTGTCCCTCTGCCCCACTGTACACTCTCTCAATGTCCCTCTGCCTCAATGTACACACTCTCTGTCCACACTGCCCCAATGTACTCTTTCTGTCTCTCTGCAACAACGAACTCTTCCTGTCACTCTGCCCCAGTGTACACTCTCCCATAGACTCTGCCCCAACGTATTTCTTTCCCTCTGCTCCAGTGTACACTCTCCCATAGACTCTGCCCCAACGTATTTCTTTCCCTCTGCCCCAGTGTACACTCTCCCATAGACTCTGCCCCAACGTACTATTTCTTTCCCTCTGCCCCAGTGTACACTCTCCCATAGACTCTGCCCCAACGTACTATTTCTTTCCCTCTGCCCCAGTGTACACTCTCCCATAGACTCTGCCCCAACGTACTATTTCTTTCCCTCTGCCCCAGTGTACACTCTCCCATAGACTCTGCCCCAACGTACTATTTCTTTCCCTCTGCCCCAGTGTACACTCTCCCATAGACTCTGCCCCAACGTACTATTTCTTTCCCTCTGCCCAGTGTACACTCTCCCATAGACTCTGCCCCAATGTACTATTTCTTTCCCTCTGCCCCAGTGTACACTCTCCCAGCCTCTGCCCCAATGTACTCTTTCTGTCCCTCTGCCCCAGTGTACACTCTCCCTGACCCTCTGCCCCAGTGTACACTCTCCCTGACCCTCTGCCTCAGTGTACACTTTCCCTGGCCCTCTGCCCCAGTGTACACTCTCCCAGCCTCTGCCCCAATGTACTCTTTCTGTCCATCTGTCCCAGTGTACACTCTCCCATAGCCTCTGCCCCAATATACTATTTCTGTCCCTCTGCACCACATACACACTCCCTGTTCTTCTGCCTATTTTTCTTCTCTAGAACGATTAAAAACTCACCGTTTCAATTTCAAGCCGAATCACCGGTATTAATTCGCGCCATCTAAGCCAGCCAACTCGTTTACTTTGCCTGAAAAACAATAGCAAAATAATGGCAGGCTAAGATTGATAAAAAACGAAGTCAAATACACAGGGGTGCTTTAAATATGAAACTCACTCTGCCCTATCCTCGGCGGCCGTAGATCCGGACACAGTCGATATAAAGCCGCGCTTTTTAGCGGAGGCAGACACAGAACCGGCAACATCCGGGTCAATGCTACCAGCCGATTTTGTACTAGAAGCTCTTGGTCGCTTCTGTTGCTGCTGCTGCTGCTGTTGTGGTTTAGCTGCCTTTGGCACCTGGTTGCAGCCAAATAGATCAATTAATTCATCGTAGACATCTGTCCTATTATACCAATGATACTCGGCACCGTATAGGCGGCAAACTAATCGGCGCTGCTTGCCAGACGAAGCGCCGCTGTCGCCGGCGCCGGCGCCCCGAGCGTAGCGCGATCCCGTCCTGACGCCACCAGCAGCGCCAGTTGACGAGGCTCCGCCATGGCCAGAGCCAGAAGCTGCCGCGGCGGTTGCTCCGGCCGCTGCAGACGAAGGCATTGCTTTCAATGGCAGATACTCGTCGCCACCTTGATGGCGACGCCCGCCGACGCCTCCGCCGATGCCTTTGCCTCCAGCAGCACCGACGCCACCGCCGCCTGGCTGATAGGGCAGCCAGTAGCTAAACTGCACGATGCCCTCCTTGCAACGTATCGAATAATCGTCAGTAACGTAAACTAGGTTGCGAAACTTTATACGACCGCTGAATATTGCGATGGAGATTGAGTCTATGGAGTGGGGGGGGGGCGGGGGTGGGTGAAAAGCATTCAGAAACTCAAGTGGCTGGATGCGAAGTTTTGCTAAATATGGTTAATTTTTACTAGTACAAATTTAAAGATGAAATAAAATATCGAGGGAAGAGAGAAGAGGAGAGGAGGAGAGGACAAGAGAGGAGAGGAGAGAAGAGGAGAAGAGAGGAGACGAGATGAGACGGGAGGAGACTAGAAGAGAGGAGAGTAGAGGAGAAGAGGAGAGAAAATAGAGAAAAAAGGAAAGAAGAGAAAGGACAGAAGATGCTGACTACGTATTTTAAAAGCCATTTTCACGTAGACTCATCATAGAACTACTTAATTGACACTATAAAAAAGCGAATCACACAATCAAGCACTCACCAAACGACAGAGTCCAAGTGGTTAAAAATCTACGCAAAATCTGCGACAATATCAGGCCCATCACCCTCGGGTTGAAGAACACAATGAAGGTGAACCAGGCAATCATGCACAGCAGTGACAGAATGAATACGTAGAAATAGCGATTAACAAGGGCCCGTTCCAGCTGCTGCTGAATAGTCTGGTTTTCTTTCATAAATTGTTGAAAGAATTTTGAATCCGAACCGCCGCTGCTGCCACTGCTGCTGCCGCTGCTCATAATATCTGCCGTGGAGCTGGCAGCTGGGTGGTAAGTTAGATTCGACATCACTGCCACTGTCCGTCTGTCGATATTTTTTTCGACCCGTGATTGGGCGAGAAACTTGTTGTATTTTTTAATTGACTTAGCTGCTAGAAATTTTGCTGGAAATTTGAAAAAGCATACGAAAGCAATTGTGACTACTATTGATAGATAGTAGTGCATTGTATGTCAGAAAAAGTAAAGTTGATCTTGATTAAGGATCACGGGACTAAAGGATCACAGAGTTAGGGATCACAGAATAAGGGATCACATAATTAGGGATCACAGGACTTAAGGATCACAGGACTAAAGGATCACAGGACTAGGGGATCACATGGCTAAAGGATCACAAGATTAAGGGATCAAAGGACTAAGGGATCACATGACTAAAGGATCACAGGACTAGAGGATCACAGGACTAGAGGAGCACAGGACTAAAGGATCACAGGACTAGGGGATCACAGGACTAGGGGATCACAGGACTAGAAGATCACAGGACAAAAGGATAACAGGATTAAAGGATCACAGGATAAAAGGATCACAGAACTAGGGGATCACAAGACTAGAGGATCACAGGACTAGAGGATCACAGGACTAGAGGAGCACAGGACTAAAGGATCACAGGACTAGGGGATCACAGGACTAGGGGATCACAGGACTAGAAGATCACAGGACAAAAGGAAAACAGGATTAAAGGATCACAGGATAAAAGGATCACAGGACTAGGGGATCACAAGACTAGAGGATCACAGGACTATGGGATCACAGGACTATGGGATCACAGGACTATGGGATCACATGACTAACGGATCACAGGACTAAAGCACAGGACTAAAGGATCACAAGACTAAGGGACCACAGGACTAGAGGATCACAGGACAAAAAGATCACAGGATTAAGTGATAGCGCATGCAACATCGAAGGCCAAAAGACAAAGACAAAAACACATGTTCATTAGTATACATGTATACTTGACAAAATACAATAGAATTCATTGAAAAACTTCTAGGTTTTAGTTGGCCAATCAATTAATTAACCAATCAAACTAATAATATTAATAACAGTCTTGCTTCTGAATAAAACACTAATTTATTCAATTACCAATTGATAGACATTACTAAAAATATAGTGTAAAATTTAATTTAGAAACTTTACACACGTAATAAAAATCTACGCGCTCATATTGCACAAGATTGTTATAAACAAAAATAGATAAAATATATTTTTATACAACTCATCAAACTTGAACACTATAGGCAAGGATATTGTGATTTTTTTAAACAAAAAAAAACAAAAAACCGAGTATATAAAATGAAGCAATTTTTTACATTAATGCCAGATAGAAAATAGACATGAAATCTTCAATTTCACAGAGATCGACTACCGGTATAACAGTAATAAAACACCTGATAAGTAATCTGTTTGCGCGCAACGCCTTTGCGCGATTTATACACTCAATAATATATTATTACGAGGCCAACTCCTCCGTTGGAGGAGAAAGGGGAAGAACTCTCATCACCGGAATTCCGTTCCCTGAACTCCATCAGCTGAATCCCATGACCCGAATCCCATCATCCAACTGTTGTCTAAATTCATCAAAATCCTCTCCGTGTAACTGTAAACCATCGAAATCCTCTCCGTCAAACTGGACTCGATCGAAATTTTCTCCGTCAAACAGAACTCAACTCTCAGGATTCATTTGTTAGGGTTATGGTTAGGGTTAGAGCTGCACAGAGCTGCCTACCTAGCTATTAAAAGGCGCCAATAAGTAAATTTGAACTAATTGAATCAATTGATTGCGCAATTTTTTTTCTCAGTCAGGCAGTATCTGTCTCGGTAAAGTTAACAAAAAGATTGCGCAATCTAAATCAACCTTCCAATACACAGTGGCAGTTAGAAATTGAACCCCCTCCCTGAGACTGAGACTGAGACTCTCGTCTGTCCCTCTCTTCCCTTCGTTCTCTCATCTCTAATCTCTCCTATCTCCTCTCTGCTCTCGTCTGCTCGTTTATCTATCATTTCTCATCTCATCTCTCATCTCTCATCTCTACTCCCTTATCTCTTCTTTATGCGCTCTCATATCTACTCTCTTCTTTCTCTTCACTACTTTTTCCTCTCTCCTCTTTTATCTCTTCTCTCTCCTCTCCTTTATCTCCTCTCTGCTCTCTCATCTCTCTACTTTCTCCCCTCTTGTCTCTCCCTTATCTTCTCGTTTCTCTCTCCTCTCTCTCCCCCCTCATCTCTACTCATTTATCTCTTCTCTCTCGTCTTTCGGCTCTACTCCCTCTATCTCCTCTTTCTCCTCTCTTACCCCCTCTCCTCTCTCCTCTAAATTTCCTCATCTCTTCTCTCGCCTTTATTCTCTTTTTTTCTTTTCTCTAATCTGTCCCTTTTAATTCTCTCTTTTTATGTTCTATTTCATCTCATATTTTATCTACCCTTTCCTTTTCTCTTTTCTCTACTCCCTTTCATTTAGCCATTTCATCCTCTCTATGAAACAGATATCATCAAAATCCTCTCTCTCCGTTAAACTGCAATTCAGTGTGTATCTTCTCCTTCAAGCTACAATCCATCAATTTAAAAAATATTATCTCTATCAAATTTCAGTCAATCAAGACTATGAAACTGGTCCATAAAAATATGCTTTTTAATTGTTTGGGTCTACGTCAAAAAATTTTCAAAATCCTCCATAAAACCTCTGAAATACCATAGCATGTTTTCCCTGTTTGCAAAAGTTGACTGCCATGGTCCAGACTGAGACTCTCTCTTGTCTCCTCTCTCCTCTTTGCTCCTTTATCTAATCTCTTCTCTCTGCTCTTATCTCCTATCTCATCTCTACTCTTATTTTCTTATCAATCATCTCCCATCTCTCATCTCTCTTCTCTGCGCTCTCATCTCTATTTTCTCATCTCTATTCTCTCATCTTTCCCCTCTCCTCTCTACCGTCTCCTGTCTCATCTCTCCTTTTTCTTCTCTCTCCTCTGTACTCTCCTATCCCTCCTCTCTCCTCCCATCTTTCCTCCCTCCTTTGCTCTCTCATTTTTCCTCTCTCCCCTCCTTTCTTCCCTCTACATTCTCTTCTCTTCGCTCTCCCTCTTCATCATTCCCACCTCACTCCCCTCTTCTCTCCCCTCTGTCGTCGACTCGTCTTTAATCTCTCAGCTCTCATATCTACTGTCTTTTCCATCATCTTTCTATCCTCTCTTCTCCTTGAAATCTCTTCTCTCTACTCTCTTATCTGACGGACTGAAAGCGCCGATAATCAAACCAATTGAAATTTATCACCCGCCTCCTCCATCACTGAAATTACTTCAAATGATAGCTGGCTTGAATTTGTGTACGCAACCTCCCCCAACTACAATCTTGGCAGAAAGTTTAAAAGTATGGAAATCGTTTTTTCAATGCTGTGCTTTTTGTTTTCATATTTAAAGCAAATAACTTATATCCCCAAACTCAGCGTTGCAAGATCTTTCCAGCAATATATAATCTCTCCTCTCAAAGCTTAAAACTCAAGGAACAGTTAGCGTTTGAACTTCCCGATTTAAAGCATTGAAGTATCTATCGAGTGTACATTCACTGCCTGCTAGCTAGTAAGAGGCTCGCAAGTTTATTCATTGAATTTAGCTGCCCAGCTAAATACAGTCTTGAAAGACGCCGATAATAAAACCAATTGAATCTCGACACAGTCCTTATCTATCTGTTTACACAGTACATTGCTATGTACACTCAGCCCAAACCAAGCCCCCTATTCCGGGGGAATCATTAAATTTTACTTCACCCCCAACACGCGGGGGTTTTATTAGCATTGAACCCAGAACACGCGTCACCCACCCCTCCAATACACAGCGACCCGCGGGAGGAGGTTGGGGTGGTTGTTTTTACAATTATGCCACTACCTCTCCACTGGAGAGGCAAAGTGGCCAAAGAAGGTTAAGAAAACAGTTTTCTGCTTTTTTAACTGACTTAATTTTGGAAATTTCAACATTAAAATAGCCTATTTGTTGCGTAGGAAAATTCTGCATTGATATATATAAGTCTCGCATTTGAGTTGGCAGCCGTCTAGGAGGAGATACGCGTTAAACCCGGCCGGTCGATCGATCCACTCAGCTTTAGATATAAGATTAATTGATTGCACCTGTCCAATTAGGCCAGATGTGCAACCGACAGCTCAGCCGCAGCTATTGCGCGGCGCATCTGAAGGCTGCGTACGGCTGTTCAGTCCAAGGACTGGGGGGTCGCCACACACCCTCGATTACCCCAGCTAGTGCTGGCACCCATTTTACAGCTGGGTGAACTGAAGCAATGCAGAGTTAAAAGTGTCTTGCTTAAGGGCACAAAAATGATTCCAAGTGGGTTGAGAATCGAACCCCAGACCTTCAAGTCGTGAGTCGACGCTCTAACCACCAGGCTACGGTACAACCCCCCTCTGTATACAGTATATACACAATAAAAAATACTCTCTCTCTCTCTCTCTCTCCCTCTCTCTCTCTCTCTCTCTCTCTCTCTCCCTCTCTCTCTCTCTCTCTCTCTCTCTCTCTGTCTCTCTCTCTCTCTCTGTGTGTGTGTACACTCGCAGAATCGATTCAGGCTACCAAACCATCTACATGTACATCTCCCCAGATTAGCGTCTACTTCGAGTTTATTTACAATGAAAGAGTGATTATAATTACAATCACAAAGACCCATCAGTCCGCACCCCAGGTGACACCCCAACCGAATGCTTCATCACCACCAGAAGCGGATGTTGAGTCTCCACTAGTAGAAGACGTTGACGCCTCCGCAGCGGACTGTAGCGCAGCTTCCAACTCAGCTTCATCCTGACTGACACCGCCAGTCAGACAGGCGGACAGCCAGGCATGCAACCGCGGCAGTATTAGCAGCAACAATAAATAAACGATGGCGCCAATCCAAGCTCGATTATCATTAATTAGACGATTGAGATAGCCTCTTCTACTACTAGTAGTACGAGTAGTATGCCTATTATTGCTGGCACTAATTGCAAGCAGTCTACTAGGTTCAATAGACGAGAACAATAGAACGTAACGAACAATGACAAGTTCGCTACTACTCACTACATAGTATTCGTTTGGTAAATCGTCAACTTCGTTGCTATCATCGGCTCTGTTGCTATGGCAACGACGACGCCGACGTTTCACAAGATCAGGTTGATCGATCACTTCGGCAACTACTACGCATTGGAGTCGATCGCTAAGCGGTTGAGCAGTACCCGATGAGGCAAAGGCGAGGGCTACGCCTACATCGGTAGATAGGTAGACACCTTCGCCGTATAGGGGCTGGCGGCCGTAGCTCAGATGGGCGCACAGGCCGTTGGATAGGATTGAGTGCAGATTGTCTGCTCGACTGCCGTGGTAGCTGAGATTGTGCCAATCAGAGGGGGGGTAGATAATAGTTTGTTGCTATGGGAAATTTATAGGTAGATTTAAGGGAAATTCCTGGTTGCTAAGGGAAATCTATGGACAGCTAAGGCTTGTTGCTATGGTAGATTTGTGAATAGATACTCTTGGTTACTAAGGGAAATCTATGGACAGCTAAGGCTTGTTGCTATGGTAGATTTGTGTATAGATACTCTTGGTTGCTAAGGGAAATCTATGGACAGCTAAGGCTTGTTGCTATGGTAGATTTGTGTATAGATACTCTTGGTTGCTAAGGGAAATCTATGGATAGCTAAGGCTCGTTGCTATGAGAGATTTGTGGACAGATAAGGCTTGTTGCTATGGAAAATTTATCGATAGTTAAGGCTTGTTGCCATGGTAGATTTGTAAATAACTAAGGCTTGTTGCTATGAGAAATTTATGGATAGATACTTCTGGTTGCTAAGGGAAATCTATGGATAGCTAAGGCTTGTTGCTATGGGAAATTATAGATGGCTAAGGCTTGTTGCCATGGGAGATTTGGGAACAGCTAAGGCGCTTGTTGCTATGGGAAATTTATGGATAGCTAAGCCTTGTTGCTGTGGGAAATTTACGGATAGCTGAGGCTTGTTGCTATGTAAAGTTTCTGAGGGAAAATTTAAAATCAATAAAACAAACTTCTCACCCAAAGAAAGTATTTCTACCAGATTTTAGTTCAGAAAATCTTCGTTCAATTTTGTCGTTATAATCCACCTTGTACACCAGACTGGGCTGGTGCTGTTGAGCTTGCTCTGGACGATTTAAACTATCAAGATTTAAAACTCGGCATTGAATATCAGAGAAAGCATCCGACAATGGCAATCTACGCTCCAACGTGTAAGTTAAACCAGTTGACAACCAATTTCTCAAGCTTCCAGCAGCCGATCCATCATCAAGGCTGAGAAAGTCAACTAACTGACGACAGATTCTGCTAAGCAACCGTCGAAGCGCTTCGATATCTTTCGACTCGTCCGATTGTGCTGTCCGAAATTGCGGCGGAAACGGCTTAGCAGCGGTTTCAAACCGATAGCTTTGAACGGCACAGTTTAATAGAGCCAATTTTACAATGACATCTTCGCGACGATTGAATAATTGTTCTTTGCTTCTGTCAGATTCTTTTGCTGTTGATTGCATTGCTTTTTTAGCTGATTATATTAAACTGAAATGCATACATTATTGATATTAATGCCCTAGATCGATTACTGGGATATGATTCCATTGAAATTTTAATTCGCTACCACCAAAGAAGCGAGCAGCCATGCCCGACTTCAATGATCTTTGAACACGCAGCACACGCTCGTAATAATAAAAAATAGTGATAATGATAATGTTAATGATAAAATAATGATAATTGATTACACCTGTCCCAATTGGGCCAGATGTGCAACCGACAGCTCAGCCGCAGCTATTGCGAGGCGCATCTGAAGGCTGCGTACGGCTGTTCAGTCCAAGGACTGGGGGGTCGCCACACACACCCTCAATTGCCCCAGATAATGCTGGCACCCATTTTACAGCTGGTTGAATTGAAGCAATGCATAGTTAAGTGTCTTTCTCAAAGACACTTAATAAAAATTTAACTCGTAATTTACACTCTAAGGTGTTATCACTAGGACTCACAGTTTGTTATTTTTTGTTACTAAAAGAAATAATTTTAAACAAACAATATAAGCAATCTAATGTCACGTCTCTAAGTAGTCTCGAAAATCATACACGCACTGTTAATATTTTTATTTGATAAAATAAAACACACTGTTTGAGTAGCAATTTTACGACAGAAATTATGAATGATAAAAAAGTTATTGTAAAACACTCGTGCTCACAATACAACAGTAAGCAATTAAAATCAAATAGGAGTTTAAAAAGCGTAAGTTCAGCATATCATAGGCTAGCCAGTAGCTGAAGACTACAATAAAACTATTATAAAATGAAGCAATTAAAAAACAGCAGTCAGCAGCAGCGAGTAAAGTACCAAGCGCTGGGGCAAAACAGGCATTATTTTATTAAGAAACAAAGTACAAGCAAAGAATCCAGGGCAAGCTTGGAACCTTGAAAGAGAAAAATGCGAATGTTAAAATTGAAACTATTCATCGAGTAAAAATATGAAAATAGTAAAAAAGGTTTTGCGTTTTTGTGCTATAATTATTAATGTGTCGCAACACGCTACTGATTAAGCAGTAGAAATAAAAGCATTTCTCCGTTTAAAAAATGAAATTAAAAAAGTTGCTTTAAAAACTGGTGCATTTAACGCCTCTCCAGTCGATTTGGGTGCAGCCCAGAGGCAACAGGCGCTGCTGCTGCTGGTGATGATGCTGATGATGCAACTGCTGAGCATTCAACGGCGGCAGTGGCTGCAGCTGCAGTGGCGGTGCAGGAAGCGGAATTGTCGGCCGAATTCGATGCTGTCGACGAGGCAGCGAAGCATATCGCCAGTAACCGTCGCTGTAGCGATAGCCGCCTTCATCATCTACTGACAAGCGAGTGTCGCCGCTATCGACTCGATCGTACAGCGGTTCGACAATTTCTTCGTAGACGGCAGCGCCACTGCCACCATTGCCAGACGATGTCGTTGAAGGCAACGACGAACCGGAAGTTGTCGATAATTCGGCCACGCAGCAAGACGTATCTGCGCCAGTTTCTAGGCGTAGAAAGTGCATTCGTCTGGGATTATTAGAGGACGAACGCCAGGCGTCAACGATGCTGTCTCGATGACAATTTGTTGACTCGGAAGCTGACGAGGAAGACTTTGATGACGTGGTTGAGAAGCTTGAATAATGATTGCCACTAGTAGAAACAATATCAATCTCGCAACCGTATCGCTTTGATAGATGACATAATTGCTGATTGCTTGTTGCTAAGGGGCCTCGCCTACCTAACTGTGGCTTTGCTCCAAGATCATGTTGCTGCTGCTGTTGACGCTCTAGCTGACAGCAACGCGGTTGACTGGAAGATCTACGTCGGTCGCTGCGGTTTAGCAAGCGTTCAATTCGGCGACGAAGTCCCATTTTTCTAATTTTATTGACTGACTGACTACACTGCAAATCTAGCCGCTGTTGATGGAGGCACTAGCGCACACACAAGAGTCGACCAAATCACTTGAAGTGCAAGTGTGCAAGTGTAAAATATGTATATTGGACCTTTTATTATATAACCAATTTGACTGGCATCGGCACTTAAAATCAGCCTATCAACAATGGGTCACATGGGGCTTCAGAACGCGCGATAGGGTAGGTAGAAAAAAGGCTTAGCAAGTTAAGGCTGGAGAGTGGAGAGGTTGGTGTACACACGAAATCTAACAAAAAACCAATCGCTAGTCCGCCTACCTGTTTAATAATTACTTTAATTGGTGGTATGCTGCAATTTTCACGCAGGCCACACAGTTCATATTGATTAGACCGATAACGTACGCAGCAATGTACATAGCACACATCGCATATTGCGTTGAAGTTAAATGTTATGGGGTGGGGTAAAGAGGGTTCGTAAAGTCAATCAAACAGGGATTCTCCCTTTCTTACCAAAGTAAAGCTATTTTTAGCATTGGGATTTCCCCTGCAATGTTTTTCAATTTTTTATTACCACAATCAAATGAATAGAATTTTATAAGTATTAGAGGAACTATAGGTTTTAGCAACTAAAGTGCAATAAATATACAGGTATAGATGAGTCACTGATAGGCATTGGCTTGATAGTATATGTCAGAATTTCTTCTTCAGCCAGGGGTTAACAATCTTTTTGCCTTATGGGCCAGATAAAGAATCTAGCTCATGGCTGTGGGTCAGATAAGAGAAAAGGAGAGGGAATAAAGTAGAGAGAAAAAAGAGATGAAATAAGAGAGAAGAGAAGAGAGAGGAGAATTCATTTGGTTCATTTGGATCTTTTGAATAAAACAAATCTCTTGGATTTATCTTAATTATTTAATCTCTATTGCTAAGATTAAGGAATTTTAGAAATCTAATAGCAGCAAAATACCAAATCAAACCAGTTCATTTATAAAAGTAGATCTAAATAAATAAATAAGTAGCTTAGGCAAAAAAGACCATGACTGCACTTAAATTGTCTTACTCCTAATCCTAACATGGTTTAATATAATTTCTTATGAGCTATATACAAGGGTCAGTCTGAAAGTTTTTATAATGGAATGGTTATAATGCTAAAAACAAAACAAAACTCTAAATGTTTTCAAAGTAACTCCCTCCAGCAGCGACGCACTTCTCCATTTGGTGAAACCACTGCTCAAAAGGGTGTGAGAAGGTCGAACTTGGCATGGTGTCCATTGCATGCATGTAAGCTTGCAGGGCTGCATCTGGGGTCTCAAATTGTTGGCCCCGAATCTGCTGTTTGACTGTCAGAAACAAGAAAAAGCTGCAGGGGGCCAGGTCAGGCGAGTAGGGTGGGTGGGAGAGCAGTTTGACTCCATTTTGCTCCAGGAAGGCAAAAGTCAACCATGCAGTATGGGTGCTAGTGTTGTCCTGGTGCAGCTGAAGGCCTTGGGTTCCTGTGTTTGGTTGCCTCTGGCACCAAGCGCTGATGATTTGAGGAAGGCAATGGCTGGTGTACCATGCTGCAGGCACTGTGCGATGATCCTTCAGGGGCACCAACACCAGATGGCTGGAGATGGTGATGAAGGAGGCAACCATCTTTTTTCTGACACTCCAGGGCCTCTACACCTTGGTCAGATGGTCATCGCCGGAGAAGTACCAGACTGTCGACTGATGCTTTGTTTCTAGGTCATCATCACCATCATCATCGTCATCATCACCCAGGTCTCATCACCACAAACAATGTCAACAACCTTCCTTGATGCTCCTCTGGCGAATTCTCTTAGCATTTTCTCGCACCAGTCCCCCCTGACCTGTCTCTGCTCCTGTGACAGCGAATGGGGCACCTATTGAGTGCATAGCTTCTGTAGGTCAAGGTGTTTGTGCAGGATAGAGTGCACCTGCCCCAATCCAATGCCCAGTTGCGACTGTAACTCATCGTAGGTTATGTGCCTGTTTTCGTTTACCAGTTGCTCAGCTTCATTGATGTTGTGCTGGGTTACAGCTGTTTAGGGCCAACTGCTACAACCTTCATCACTCAGGCAGATGCGCTGCAAACGAAACTTGTGATACTAATTGTACACAGTCGCTTGAGATGGAGACTTGTTGGGGTAGGCAGTTACAAGCCAAGAAAAACATTCTGCTGGTGTCAGGTTGCATTTTGAGTCATAGTATATCATTGCACAGAAATTGAAATTTTTAGGCTCCATGACTTTTAGTGTAGGGTGCCTGTTTAATCAGGCTTTAACTCAGAGTTGGCTGAGTGACTGGCAATGAGACTTAACATGCATTAACGGAAAATAATTTAGTCTATGGATGAAAGCTAGCAAACAAAAGTTTTACTCTTTCCCTTCCATTCTAAAGACATTTCGAGTGACCCTCGTAATATAACCTATAGCATACATGTGCAACCCCCTATTTATATACTCAGCTGTACAACTTACTTTTTTGACTAAAAATGCAAGTTACCTATGAAAGACATCCAAGAAAAAATTAATGTAATTTTGATAAATGGCAAAAGTAACAATGCTACTATTATTAAGGCTAAATGTCTCAATCTAAAAGTAATATATCTATTTTCCTGGGTATCAATTTTTGTGAATTACCTTGGCTGGGTCCTTTGCTAGATGGCTAGATTGTCTGGCTTAGATAGGTATTCCACATATATGACCTATAGGAAATCCTAAAGCCTTAAATCAATGAAAATATCTTTGTTAAAAGCAACTTCTCTAACTTCTTGTTTTGTAAGCATAATATATCAACTTTGATCTCTCTTTTTTAATATAGCTTAGCATATTTGACTTTAATCAACAAATATAATACAAGGACTACTCCAAAAGTCTTTAGCCTAACACCCTTCTTGCTTGAGGCATAGGTCTAAAATTTAACTTACGCAACCTCTTACATGCCTGTAGCCAAAGTATTAAATTATATGTTCAAGTTGACAAATTTTATAAGCAGAAGAAAATTACTTTCATGCAACAACCTAAAAATGAGCATTCAACTTGAAAATTGTGACTTCCAAGCAATGATGTTTTACAACTTTGTATAGCTTAATGAGGCAACAGTTCCATGAGCAGTTTATAACCACTTTCAGGGATCAGGCTCTATCCCTAGCCATAGTAAAAAACTGGTATTGCAAGTTTACCAGTGGCCAGATGAGCCTGTCTAACAAGGAGCAAAGTGGCTGACCTGTCACTGCTATGATGCCAGAAAATATAGAGCAGATAGAGTAGCTACTGCTAGCAGCTTGCTGAATAGCCATGGCACAGCTTTAGGAGGCTCTAAGCATTAGGGCTAGCTAGGTGCAGAGCATCTTGCACACCAACACCTGCATGTCTAGATGCTCTGTGCTTGATAGGGGCCTCATTTGCTCATGGAGCCACAGAAGGCAGCTTGCATACAATAGCAAACTATCAAATGCTGCTAACTTTGATAGAGGCACTAGTTGTGATATTCTGGACATTGTCACATGATAAAACAAGGATTTATCAGTTTGATCCAGAAACAAAGCACCAGTCAGCCATCTGGTACTTTGAGGACAAGTCATCACCTTTGAAGTCACAGAGGTTGTGAAGCATCAGCAAGAAGATAGTGGCAACTTTTTTCTCAATAACTGGCCATATTGCCAGTTGCCAATGACGCTAAAGGTTAATGGACAGTTATGGCACAATGGTACATCATCTGCCTGCCACAGGTGCTGCAGCAGTGGTAGCAGAAGTATCAAGGATAGCAATTGTGGCATATCTGCCTACAAGCTACACTATGACATTATATTCATCATGACCTTATGTAATATATACCCAAAAATTTGGGCATGCGGACATTGTATACCACAGTTGGTGCAAATCACACTTAAGAAAAAAGTATGCATGTATACCTAGTATGCACTTTATAGAATCATGCAGAAGACTAAAAGTTAGGCCTAGTAATAAAGCAGAAAAAATATAAAAAAAGTTTATTTTTGAATGTAAATTTCAAGCTTTCTAGGTTTTATAAGCTCATAGTTTAAGGCATTTAAACAATTCTTTGCCTGCATCATTTTTTGCTATAAATAATATTGCTAAAGGATAGGCCTAAAAATCTACCAAATTATCTGCCAAAAAGGTTCTCTTACACAATTCAAAAAACTTCATTTATTGCTGCAATACTGCCATACTAGCATAGCTTTAGGAATGGGTGTCCTTGCAATTTTTTGTCATGCATTTGCAATTATTTAATTTTTATTTGGGTATGCACTGTATGCACTCAACATGATCTGGACAATGGTAGACCATTTGGTCAACAAACCAGTTTTGATAAAAAAGGCCTATATATATGGACTTTTTTTGGCTACAATGATGACTATAATAAAAGATTTGTGTAAAGTATAAATGCAATATATTATATGCCCAATGCCATGGTGCCAATGATGGCAATGCCTATGCCTATGGCTATAGCCTATAGTTCTTCAGCAGCTCAGCTTAGTGAAGTCCTTAGTGGCATAGGCAAAAACCATAAAAATTAAAATTAACTAATAAGTAAACTAGTTATGATACAAATAACATCTTTTCAAATACCTAACCAATTATTACAAGAAAATTTATACATATTTTTATTTTCTATCCTATAAACAAGGTACCATACTAGGCCCGCTAATTATAGACGAATCTTGTCTTTAATTTTGTATCGAATTCTGAATCGATTGTGATGGTCACTGGTCAGATCGTCATATTCCATTTCGTCCTATCGGATGACGAAGTGACCAGAAGCAAAGTAGCTTGAAAAATAATTTGACGAAGTGACCAAATATTTAGTTATGCTGGATACTTCGTCATCAACCAATGAATCTGTGCGTGATTAGAGTTAGTGTAAAATATTTCTTGTTTAATAACTATAAGCTGCGGCAAGCAGAACCGATCGATCGACAGGTTTTATCAATCGAGATGACAAAATGACTGGGATCATAAGGATTCCAAGTAAATATGTTTGATTGCCACAATAATTTACTTGAAGTTGGAACTAATATGATTGGTGGATGACGAAATGACTCTCTTCAGGTAGTGCATGTTAATTAAGATGACAAAGTGACCGTAGTCAAGGTGAGCACCCCAGACACCCAGATGACGAAATGGCAGATACGAAATGACTAGGAACCTTTGTGACTAAATTTTAGTTTCATTTCTAACAATTAAACAAAGTTAAAAGTTTTGCCTTTTATAACAAGTACTAAGCATTCACTTATTAACATTGTCGTTGAATATTCTGCAATCATTATATAAGAAAATATTCTAAAATTTAAATTTCTATTTATCTACAATGGTATTTTTAGTTCTAACAACAGTAGAACCTGGAATTGGTTTTTAACTTATTCTTGATAATTTATTAATGATCGTTTCAAGGAAAGTCGTCCTTGGATCGTTTGTGTGTGTGAATGTAGGGCCTAGGTAACGGCTACACGAAAAGTGCAGTGTTGTGTTTGGCATGTATCAAAATCTAATATAGTAAATTAACTTTGCACAAGTAGTTAATTAATCTTACAATTATAAAGCTAAAGCTGTCAACAACAAAGACAAATTACATATTTAGGCCTAGTCCCTTTTTAAAAAATCACTTAGGATATTCATATTCCTAAAGAGAATAATCATTTTAAAAAGATATTCTCTTGGTCTTATGGCCTGTAGCCATAGGTCATAGCCATAGGAATGCAAATATTACATTTTTTTACTTTTACCCTATCAATTTTCACAAAACTTTTATTTATTATAAAATGCCAATGCCATGTCAATACTATTGCTAAACTCGTGCTCAGAAATAACAAATAGGCCTAGCGCCTAGTTTTATTTTTAAGCTTTTCTTTGACTTTGTGGCATAAGTTCCATGATCCATGACTTATGTCATCACTTATATCCTTTTTATATTACCAATTCCAGAACCAGAATTGGTTCAAAGCTTTTCATTTGGCTGTTCCATTTTTAGAATCAGTTCCAGAACTGTGATCTGATTCTAGAATTTGGTTTGAGAAATTTTCTTAATCCATTGTCACATTTCTACAGAAACAAAAAGACAAATTTGAAATAACATTTCAAAAAGAATACTGGTTTCTTAATATTAAATAAAAATATGTTTATCTTTTAAGAAGTAATATAATTAGACAGAAATAGAATTGAAAATTTGATGCTTTTCATTTTCCTATTGATTCTGGTTCTGGAACCAATCTTTGTGAAAAGCCTATTTGAGAGTTGAACTTTTAAAAAGCATAATTTAAAATTAGAACTAGTATATAAAATTTTTATATATTATAAGAAACTAGTTAATGATTTCTATTTAATTTTTTAACTTGAATATGCATTTAAATTTTGTATTGAATTTTGTATTTAAATTTTGAAGGCTTTTTACTTATATGATCTATTTTGGAAAAAGAAAGCTAGTCTATTATTCTTATTATTACTTTTGAAAGATGCTTGCTAGGGTCCTAGTCATTTACTCAATTGGTGTTTGTGTTTTGTCAACTGGCCATTTTGTCAACTCAGTTTTTGCATTGGTCATTTTGTCAACTAGCCAATGAAACAGTCTCCAACCTTGGTCATTTCGTCAATTGACCAACAGGGAGTTCCCCAACATTGGTCACTTTGTCAACTGCCAATAAACTACCCCTGCCACTAGTAGCCACAAAAATACTAAAACTAAACTATGAAATGACTAAGTTGACAGGCTAATTAATATTTATATCTAGATACCCTTCTGTGCAACATCTGCCAGTTTCAATTGATGCATCTCTGACTATACATTTACATCGGACTATACATTTACGTGTTTGAAATGTGGAATGTGGCCAAGTCTTATGTAGCTGAGCAGGAATGCACAAATCAAAAATGTGCCACTATGATACTATGCCTAATATTGCTCCACTTGCACTTGCAGCCAATCATACTACCCCCAATGCTGCCTACCACTCCTGTATTCCTTGTTGCACTAGCGCGGTGTGCATAGGTACCAGCAGCGCCTCCAAGTGGAGCAGTTGAATGAGAGGATACAGGATAAGTTGCACTCTTCTAGCCTACTGCTTCAGTCGCTGATGCCAGCCTTTTACCTTGTTGTTTGTCCGAATGGACTAGCCATAAATGTTTATTTCAGCAGCGCTATGCACTAAGTTGGTCAGCCATGTACTATTGACATACTTAGCTAGGTCCAATAAAAGCAGCACTTGCACTTGGGTGACAACTTATATTAGGCTGCGTTGTTCATATGCTAGTACAGCAGGTAGGGCAGGCCCATCAGCATCCTGGTGAAATTCCAGAAAAAAAGGGTCTTATTAGGTAGGCCTGTTGCAATCCTAGATATTGAACGCGACAAAATATTTCCTATGCGTAGTGAAAAAGGCAGCCTTGAAGCTGACAATAAGGAAGATGGCTCACAAGGCCTGCCATCCAGTAGCTCAAAGTTCAGTATGCAGACTTCAGGTGTTGTGTTACCAATTGCCTCCTGCAACAATTGAAATACAACAGTATAGTTGTTGATAGCCTTGCCTGACATAGCGAATGCCAGGGGCATTGGTTTGACTGACATTGTTCCTTGCTGGATATAGCAGTACACAGAGTAGAGTTGCTTGAATGGTGCATGGATGACATCAAAAGTGCCATCTAGAAACCATAGCCAATAAGATGCCAGCAGCTTGATTTGATTGGTAGTAAAAAGTAGCAAATGGTGCTTGCTAGTTCCTTCAACTCGAATGTTAGCCTGAACAAAATCTGGAGGGATAGGGTCCATAGCCAGATTGAACTGGAGGTCAGATAGGGGGCACTGGATACTCAGCTTCCCAAGCTCTGTTTGCAATGCGCACCAGTTGACAAATAGTAGGTACTTTCTGGCCAAAGATTCATTGATGCCCGGATGCATATAGGTATGAGTTTGCATATATAGGTGATGCATTTGCATCTAGAGTATTTGCATTGGAACATTTAACCTATCGAATATATGTATAAATAGGCATGCAGTTAACATATACTATATTGTAACAAAATTGCAAAGTTTGATTGTTTCAAATAAAATTAGGTAATTATTAAAACAAACTCATCAATATAAAAATTATTAAGCTACGCTGCTGTATAAACTAAATATCATTCATATAATAACAATTTTGGTCACTTTATCAACAAGCAAATAGGGAAGACCTAGGCATTAGTCACTTTGTCAATCACCAGTAAAGTTGCCTTAACTGAGTTGATGAAATACCAATTGATGAAATGACTATCACCCACTTGCTATCTTGGGTGCTTGCTATTTAAGGGGGAAGATGGTTGTCATTTTGGGAATGCTTTTAACTTAAGGGGAATCCATAGTCCCAAGTATGCACTATGGCCATGCATGCAAGATTTTTTTGCTCTGCATGCTTCACATGGGAAGTTTGGATCAAATCAACCAAATGTGCATCAATAGACCTTTTTGCATTGCTAAAGAAAAATAAAACTTATGGTAATGCTTTTCTTTTTGCAAGCAAAATACATTTGGTTGCATTTCAGTAATTAAATAATTTATAGCTCTTTTTTATTCCATAGGCCCCTATATGTAATAGTGTGTACTCTTCTCTCTTCTGTAATGACTTTACTACTATTACCAAGTTGTATTAGGGGTCTTTCTTCTCTGATTGTAAATTCCACTGATGCCACCAAGTTGTTATAAGTGTTAGGGATTTTCTTTGTTATTAATATATTTAATATTAACCTAGCTATTTCTTAGAATAGTATCTAGTACATTTCTAGAAATCGTCTTTATGTATGATAATGTTCTGCTAGCATTCTGGTAGCATTCTGGTATTTAGGCCTGAGCAATCTAGTACTAGTATATGTACTTGTCCAATTGGGCATTACTGAAATCTGAGTGTCACAGCGCTAATTCTCAGTATTCCTTTTGCATAGATCACTAAATATCTTCTTTGCAACCTCTTTGTATCTTTCTCACAATCCCTTATCCCAAATGAAAAAGTCATCCTTAAGTCTCTCTAGACGTCTAAGTAATAATATTGAACTGAGTGCTTCACTCGAGTGCTTATATTCAATAATAGAATACATAAGAATTGGCTCCTAAAACATTAAAAGATCAAATCCTAGTAGCTTTGGAAGTAAAAGAAAACGCATTATGTACTTCTTATGCCATCTCAACAGGACGACACTGAGCTGCTTCAGCCGCTTCTAAATGAAGCAGATGCTGCAGAAGCTGATGCATCAATGCAACAGGAGCAGCAAATATCCTCAACAAATCCTGATGCCAGTTCAGATGGCCGGCAGCAGCAGCAGCAACAGACCAATCCTCGTATTCCAGTTTTAACTCGCACCCGAGCCTGGTTCTGCACCCGCTTAGCCAATGCGCGTCGAGATAGCGAGCTGCTGGACCCCTATCAGGAGGCCAGCCGCAACCTGCCAGCAGCGGTTTGCTCCGGTTGCGTGCTGGCACTGCTGGCCATGTCCAGCGGCGCGGCCGATTGGTTCTACACGCGAGGCGGCGGCTGTAATCGGGTGTACATTGGCACCGGCGCATTCCTAGCCAATGGCGAATTGTTTCAACGAACCCGTGGCGATGCCAGTAGTCTGGTGTGGCGCGTTGGCGACGATTGTAAGCGAGATTGGATCTTAAGGGGCTTTATTTGTTTATCTAATTAGATGGCGATGCATTTATATAGCTTAAAAAAGTCATAGTTACTCCCGCCGTCTACCCAGAACATTAGAACGTGGCTTTTCCTAGAAAATCATCTGCATCTCCTGCTTAGGCTTGACTTAAATTGGGGAGCTAATTGTCATAAACAATACTGGTATGATAGTAATAATATACTACTATATACTGGGGTTGTAGCCTAGTGGTTAGAGCGTCGGACTCACCACTTGAAGGTCGGGAGTTCGATTCTCGACCCATTCGGAACAATTTTTGTCCTTGAGCAAGACACTTAACTTTGCAGTGCCTTAGCTCACCCAGCTGGGGTAATTGAGGGTATGTGGCGACCCCCCCCCCTCAGTCCTTGGACTGAACAGCCGTACGCGGCCTTCAGATGCGCCGCGCAATAGCTGCGACTGAGCTGTCGGTTGCACATCAATTAGTAATCAATTATTTATTAGCGAAATCTACGCAAAAAGATAAGATTGGACTAACAAAATGACATTGCAATTTTGTGCGCTATAAGAAATTCTGAAGGCCCCTCTTATCTACCAATAGATTTAATTTTATTGCCTAAATTCTAGCGCTGAATAGAGCTTCTCTAGGAAGTATGGGAAGTAATGCTCGTAGGCAGTATAATGCGCTAATTATTTAATAATAGAAATTTGCGCAGACAGATTTAATAGAAAATGACGTTTTTCGTAATGAAAAAAATATTCTTTAAATAAAAGCTTTTCTGCATATATTTTTTCAATTGCAATTTTTAGCGTACATCGACTGCGTTAACAACGACGTTGTAATTACGGTTCGCACTGTGCTTACACTACTATTAGTAGCTGTTGCGTTCACTATTATGCAACTATTGTTGGATTTATTTGCGCCTAATGCGCGCCTGTTGAAAGTGGTGCAGTTCAATGCTACTGGCAGTATTACCACTTGTGAGTATTTGGCTTTTTTGGGTGGGGAAATATTTGCCTTTTGTTATTCTTACCTGTCAATATTTTCTGTTCCACTAAATACTGCATCTTCTTTTGTTAAATATCCTTTCCTGTTCATCTTTACAACGGTCCCTGTTCTCAAGTATTCTCCCCTGTTTCTCTCAAGTATTCTCCCCTGTTCCTCCCAAGTATTCTCCCCTGTTCTTCCCAAGTATTCTCCCCTGTTCTTCCCAAGTATTCTCCCCTGTTCTTCCCAAGTATTCTCCCCTGTTATTCCCAAGTATTCTCCCCTGTTTCTCTCAAGTATTCTCCCCTGTTCCTCCCAAGTATTCTCCCCTGTTCTTCCCAAGTATTCTCCCCTGTTCCTCCCAAGTATTCTCCCCTGTTCCTCCCAAGTATTCTCCCCTGTTCTTCCCAAGTATTCTCCCCTGTTCTTCCCAAGTATTCTCCCCTGTTCTTCCCAAGTATTCTCCCCTGTTTCTCTCAAGTATTCTCCCCTGTTCCTCCCAAGTATTCTCCCCTGTTCTTCCCAAGTATTCTCCCCTGTTCTTCCCAAGTATTCTCCCCTGTTTCTCTCAAGTATTCTCCCCTGTTCCTCCCAAGTATTCTCCCCTGTTCCTCTCAAATATTCTCCCCTGTTCCTCTCGAGTATTCTCCCCTGTTTTTCTCAAGTATTCTCCCCTGTTCTTCCCAAATATTATGCCCTGTTCTTAGATATTCTCCCCTGTTCCTCTCAAGAGTTCTCCCCTGTTCCTCTTAAGTATTCTCCCCTGTTCCTCTCAAGTATTCTCGCCTGTTCTTTCCAAATATTCTCCCATGTTCTCAGATATTCTCCCCTGTTCCTCCCAAATATTCTCCCCTGTTTCTCCCAAATATTCTCCCCTGTTCCTCCCAAATATTCTTCCCTGTTCCTCCCAAATATTCTTCCCAAATATTCTGCCCTGTTCTCAAATATTCTCCTTTGTTCTCCCAACAGTCTCATTTCACACATTGCGTCAATCTCAAGCCCGATAATGCTTATTCTTATCATCTGATCAGCTCTGGTCTGCGTCACGGCTTGCGGCTTGACCTATTGGGCCGCAGAATTAATCCGAGGTGTACAAGAAGCCACTCAGCTGCGACCGGACAGTCACGTGACAGTGTCCCTGTGCTCTGGTTACTATCTAGTTGGAGCAGCCGGTCTCCTATCAATATTAGCCGCCGCATTCAACTGTCTTCATCAGCCTAGGCATATCAGACGATTGAGGATGTCGCTGACACAGACTCCGGCATCTTCGGCTAGATCGTCGCGTTCCAGACGGCATCGCCGTCGCTCTCAGTCGCAGTCGCAGTCGCAGTCTAGTAGATCCCGACGTTCTCTATGGCCATTCCGGTTGCGCAACAGGCTGAGCTTGAATAGCGGCGATGTTGTTGTCAATTCGAATCAGCCGTCGGCACAGCCGCCGAGCGCTTATCCCGACGACGGCTTAGGACCTCCGCCGGATGACGAGTTCGACGAGGCGCAGCTGTTGCTGGGCATAGCGGATTACGATCCGCCGGCTTACGAAGTTGAGTTTGGAGAGCAGCCACAGCAGCAGCCATCTGAAGCTGACACTGATGTGGCACCTGTGCAGCCTTAGTTTGTAAACATAAAAAAACTGTTTAACACATGTCATTTAATGATCATAGAGCAGATGTTCCAGGTAAAAAAGTTTAATTACTTTTCTTCCGTCTGTGCATGTATGCATAATGCATTCTATTGTTTATCTACCCAGCTTTGTAACAACAGTAATTTATGTCTACACTGGCATTGTTTGTAATGATAATCAGTCTTTACTGTGGGGCTGTTGGTTCTATCTAGTATAAGCATGATATTCGTATTGTGCCATATTTATTCATACTGTGTACAAGGGTTTCTGGTACTGTCACTCTGTGATGGTGTACAAGGGTTTCTGGTACTGTCACTCTGTAATGTGTACAAGGGTTTCTGGTACTGTCACTCTGTGATGGTATACAAGGGTTTCTGGTACTGTCACTCTATAATGTGTACAAGGGTTTCTGGTACTGTCACTCTGTAATGTGTACAAGGGTTTCTGGTACTGTCACTCTCTATGCTCTGTACAGGTTTTTCTGGTACTGTCACTCTCTATGCTGTGTACAAGGGTTTCTGGTACTGTCACTCTCTATGCTGTGTACAAGGGTTTCTGGTACTGTCTCTCTCTATTCTGTGTACAAGGGTTTCTGGTACTGTCTCTCTCTATTCTGTGTACAAGTTTTTTTAACTCGTCCTTTCTTCCACTGTACACAATGCATGGTACTCATAATTTAATTTTAATATAGAAGGTTTTGGAGGCATTCTTAGTGCTTAAAAAACATGAACAGCTACGTGCGTCATATTTTCATATTATATAGTTTAAAATAGTTCCCGCTTCTGAATTTACAGCTGTTATTTAATGTTAACTTTGTACTGCACCTATATTACTTAGTAGTGTATAGTAGTGTGTATTTGATTTGATTTTGTACTTTAATTTTATACTACGAGCGTACTTTCTTTCTATCCAATAGCTTTCTTTATCAACCAAAACAAAATTAATAGCCGTCTTTTTGAAATCATATTTCCGCCCCTCAAAATGCTTATTTGTGCATAGAGAAGTTTATAGAAATAAATTTTTTACTGTTTTACCTAAAAAGAGTGATCGTTTACTACTATATGCTACTACCAGTAACAAAGTGTGCTGTGTACATGAAATGTTTTTCAAAGAAAGTGTTGCCATTAGAGTTCAGCTGCATGGAGTAATGTTTTTGCGTAGACAAATTTATTCCAGGTGTTACTTAATCACAATTATACTAAAGATGTCTAATATTTACTGCGTATACAGTATCTGTATGTGAAATTGTGTGATAATTTCGATTATATTATTGTTATAAAATGCGCTTAGGGTTTACTAAAATTACTACTGTATATACGCTCGTAGTAGTACAGTAGAAATGTTAGTACTCGTAACAAATTATTTTTGCTACAGTTTTTAGTTGCATATATATATAACTTTACTAATGGTTATTAAATAAAGTATCTGATATTTATATTTTCCGCTGCTTTTCTTGTTGATCAAATCAAAAATCAATTCCGTTAGAATCTAATTGCTTTACTGCGTTTTACTATAAAGCTTTGTTCAGTGGATGTCTTGGTTCTGAGGTTGGGGTTTCTTGGTTCTGAGGTTGGGGTTTCTTGGTTCTGAGGTTGGGGTGTCTTGGTTCTGAGGTTGGGGCATCTTGGTTCTGAGGTTGGGGGGTCTTAGTTCTGAGGTTGGGGTTTCTTGCTTCTGAGGTTAGGTTGTCTTGGTTCTGAGGTTGGGGTGTCTTGGTTCTGAGGTTGGGTTGTCTTGGTTCTGAGGTTGGGGTGTCTTGGTTCTGAGGTTGGGGCATCTTGGTTCTGAGGTTGGGTTGTCTTGGTTCTGAGGTTGGGGTGTCTTGGTTCTGAGGTTGGGGCATCTTGGTTCTGAGGTTGGGTTGTCTTGGTTCTGAGGTTGGGGTGTCTTGGTTCTGAGGTTGGGGCATCTTGGTTCTGAGGTTGGGGCGTTCAGGTGTCTTGGTTCGATGTGATGTATGTTTGTTCTGATGTTGGAGTATCATGGTTCGAGGTTAGGGTGTCATGGTTCGAAGTTAGGGTGTCATGGTTCGAAGTTAGGTTGTCATGGTTCTGAGGTTGGGGCATCTTCTCAATGCCTTCTCAATTGAATCAAAGAATAACGAAAGTCGTGTTCATGCACTGAGAAAGGTGGTTATTTACAATGTAGATTGTGTTGGACTTGTGCAGTATATGTAATCGCTTGAGTCCAATTCATAGAACGTTAACAACAGGAAAGTTTTACTATTGAGGAGAATGAGTGGGGTATTTTCAATGAAATTCTCTGGTTATTTGAGTCACCCAACGAAATAGAGCTATAGTAAGGAATTTAACTGGATTATGAATCATTTGTCTAGAAAGGAGACCATATGTGCCATAAATTTTTTTCTGTACTTTACAAGCCTAAGGTTTCCAGTGAGGAAATCTTATTGCATGGTAATTTTGGGGGAATTTTTGCTTTACGGAACTTGGGGGGGGGTCAGCTTTTCCTCTACTCGTATAGTTTATTCGAAGTGAAATGCCTTAAACTGTTATCAGCAAACAGGGACCTGACTATCTGAGAAGCGTCAACAAAAATAGACTTAACAAACTGAAAATTGTCAGAAAAGACGGGCCTGACGATCTGGAATGTCAGAAAAGATAGACCTCACGATCTGAAATTGTCAGAAAAGACAGGCTTGACGATCTAAATTGTTAGAAAAGACAGGCCTGACGATCTGGAATTGTCAGAAAAGACAGACCTGACGATCTAAATTGTTAGAAAAGACAGACCTGAGGATCTGGAATTGTCAGAAAAGACGGGCCTGACGATCTGAAATTGTCAGAAAAGACAGGCCTGACAATCTGAAATTGTCAGAAAAGACAGGCCTGACGATCTGAAATTGTCAGAAAAGACAGGCCTGACGATCTGAAATTGTCAGAAAAGACAGGCCTGACGATCTGAAATTGTCAGAAAAGACAGACTTGACGATCTAAGAATTGTCAGAAAAGACAGACCTAACGATTTGGAATTGTCAGAAAAGACGGGTCTGACGATCTGAAATTCTCAGAAAAGACAGACCTAACGATTTGGAATTTCAGAAAAGACAGGCCTGACAATCTGAAATTGTCAGAAAAGACGAGCCTGCGATCTGAAAATTGTCAGCAGAGTATCACAGCAAAAACTAAAAATGTCTAGAAAACTAATGAACTGATTATTTTGGTAAAGAGAAAAAGACTCGATCTGAGTTTATGCAGACGTTACTCATAAGCAAACAAACTGTGTCTAAAACAGAAAAGAATTAGACTGATAAATAATATCAACACTGTCGAAAAAAGCAGTGCTCGTAGATACCAAAGTAAACATAAAAAGGATGCCTATTAAAGCGTCGATTGTGTAAATAATCGGTGCCAATGTCCACATTGTTTTTAGTGGTCAGACTGAACAGTGGGCGCCCTTGATCGCATTGGCATGTCGTTGTCGTTGGTACAAGCTGGCCCAGAGTAAGTTGCCGACAATTCTTGTCCATGGAATTGCAGACTGTCTTGACGCCGTCTCTGACGCTGCTCCTCCAGTTGTTCGTCAGCAGAGCCATCCGGGCTCAAGTAGCTTAGAGCTCGCTGATTCCGATAATTGCTACCGTCGTTGAGTCTGCAAAAGCAGCAACTGCAACGCCTGCCGCTGCAGCAGAAGCAGCAAGTTGAGAAAAGTCCAACAGCTTCGCTGCGAAACTTCGGATTGCTGGCGCAGTAAAGTAGGAAATTGCAGCAATGATTGGCGAACTGCAGCGCAATCATGATGGACCAAACTACCCGATGGGAATAGAACCTGTTGGGATCCGACTTGGCATCTAATCCGCTGGGTTGAGAGCCTCCAATCACTGTTAGGTAGATCTTCACAGGCGCCGTTAATGCAATGAATACAAAAGTAGTGAGCAGCAGCATCACCGTAGTTCGATAGCCTCCAAAGGCGCTCTGACTTGCGCTCAGACCGGAATTCTTTCTAACGTCGCGCAGCTTGCAAACTATTTTAATATTGCAAGTCGCAATCACTAGAAACGGCACGAAAGCGGTAAAGGTGAGGTCTAACATCGGGAACACTGTTTCAACAAAGAATTCGTGCTGGTCTAGATTTCTACAGACGGCATCCTTGTCGTCTTCAATGACGACCTTATCTTCAACGGTGACTGATTCTGTTGTGGACGTCTGGTTATTGTCCGGCCCTGGCAATACTAGGCCTCTAGTGGCCAAGAAGTGCAGATTAACGCCGAGCAAGGCGATAAATCCTGAGCACATTGTCCAACAGAGTCCCCGGCGGGAGATAAGGAAAGCTCGAACTCGACTCTGCTGCTGTACACAGACGGTTACGTAGCGTTCAACAGAGATCAGGGTCACTAGCCAGGAGGAATACATCAGACTGAGGTACAGCAGCAGCTCTAACAGCTTGCAACTAGTCTGCGACGTAGCTTGAGGATCTAAATCGCCCACCGCTACTAAATACGTCGCTTTCCGTAACCAATGACGCAATAGTCCGGTGAGCAGAGCGATCGAGTCAACTACAGACAGAACCAATAGTGGCAGGTGAACAACTAGAAAACGCATCTTAGGTCGCATAAGCACCAGGAAAGCGCAGGTATTCGATGCCAGACCGAATGCCAACAGTGCCGGAGGAAGATAGTTGAACACCAGCTCGTAGAAGTTGCGTTTCCATGCCCAATCGACTGTTGTTGCTGCCGTGGTTGCCGTGTCCAACAATGGGCTCATGCTTTTGGATCTTGTCCGATGGCGCTAAAGTGTACCGAGGTGTTGTTGTCTGCTGGGCGGGGGTCGGATAGAGAAGTATTTAAGCACTTATAAAAGATAATTTTAAATTTTAGTTTCAGTGCGCAAGCTCTAATTTGAGACCGCCAGACCTAGTGCCGGTGCTAGTTTACACCTAATCTAGCATCGGAGCGCCAAACCCAAAATCGAGGCGCTGGATCTAGTATCGAGGCGCCACATCTAGCATCAAGGCGCTAGATCTAGTATCGAGTCGCCAGATCTAGCATCAAGTCGCTAGATCTAGCATCAAGACGCTAGATCTACTATCGAGGCGCTAGATCTACTATCGAGGCGCTAGATCTACTATCGAGGCGCTAGATCTACTATCGAGGCGCTAGATCTACTATCGAGGCGCTAGATCTACTATCGAGGCGCTAGATCTAGTATTGAGGCGCTAGATCTAGTATCGATTCGCCAGATCTAGCATCAAGGCGCTAGATCTAGTATTGAGGCGCTAGATCTAGTATCGAGGAGCCAGATCGAGTATTGAGGCGCCAGATCTAAAATCCAGGCGCTAGATCTTTAGTATCAAGGCGCTAGACCTAGAATCGAGACGCTAGATCTAGCATCGAGGCGCTAGATCTCAGATGTAGTATCGAGGCGCCAGATCTAGCATCGAGGCGCTAGTTCTAGCATCCAAGCGCTGGATCTAGCATCGAGGCGCCAGATCTAGTATCGAGGCGCCAGATTTAGCATCAAGGCGCTACATCTAGTATCGAGGCGCTACATCTAGTATTGAGGCGCTACATCTAGCATCGAGGCGCTACATCTAGTATTGAGGCGCTACATCTAGCATCGAGGCGCTAGATCTAGTATCGAGGCGCTAGCTCGTACATCTAGCATCGAGGCGCCAGATCTAGTATCAAGGCGCCCAATCTAGTATCAAGGCGCTAGATCTAGTATTGAGGCGCCAGATCTAGTATCGAGGCGCTAGATCTAGTATCGAGGCTCCAGATTTAGTATCGAAGCGCCAGATCTACTATCAAGGCTCCAGATCTAGTATCGAGGCTCCAGATCTAGCATGAAGGCGCTAAATCTAGTATCAAGGGGCGCCAGACCCAGCATCAGAGAGCCAGAGCTAGTATCGTTTCATTTGGCATCTTTCATATTTATTTGGGAGACAAATCCGTCCCCAAAAAGCATAGAATTTCTCAATTACCCTGAGAGGTACAATCCTTTTAAAGAAATTCACATGATATCCACTCCAACCGATGCAGGCACTCGAACCGATCTCAACTGCATTCAGCATATTTTTAATTCAAGCCACTGCAACGCAACTCCAGGCACATTGTTAAGGCCCAGTCTATATTGTAAGTGAAGAGCTGATTAACTCCCAAGTCTAGAAATTCTATTAAAAATTTGGTAGTTATACATTTCCTAATGCAATTGCGGTTTCAAAATGCAATGCGCAGTGAAAATGGGCGTGTTCATTTAAACAAAATCCATGTTCAGCGCCTATGCAATGGATGGTAATCTGACGCTTGCACTTGTTGGAGAGAAAGGCGACTTTTTTATTAAAAATTTTAATGAGGTTCGAGAATGCATTGCTGCTGGCTAAAAATCAATAAGGAAGGAAGGCACCCGAGCTCGATTCCGTGCGACCATAGCCGCATTAATTATGCAGCTCTCGTGCATTGGCCAGCAGGGGAAGAACTACTGTCGTGCGATTCACGCTCGCGAAGTGTCCGAGATTTGATGCCTTAGCAGAAGCTAGTGTTTTTTGTACGGCACCAATGGAAATG
>NIVC01000557.1:0-52500 GCA_002269645.1 Macrostomum lignano | reverse complement strand
TCTCTCCCTAGCTGACGAAAGTGTCAGGTCACGTGAACCGGGGCGAGAGCTGCTGCCCCCAGCCTCTACAGCACGTCCTGCTGCTCACCTTGCAGGGCCAATTTAAGCGGGCCGTTGATTCGTCCAGCGCCCGACACCTGACAATAATAAAAAACACCCGTCTCATTAGCTAACTGTTAATTTTGTTATCACAATTGCCACAGATAAGATAAGCGAACCGGCTAGGCTTGCATTGAATTGTAGTATATATATATCTCGTATATATTTCTTGCTCGTTCCAAAATTGCTACTTGCAGTAAAACTTTAAGCATTTTATTTTGTTGTGCATCATGCGTATAGTTTGCCTCCTTTATTCAGTGGGCCGTTTTACGAGTGGAAACTGATTTTAGCGCCGATTTAGGCAGATGGTTTTAGCGCTGGTTTAGACAGATGGTTTTAGCGCCGGTTTAGACAGATGGTTTAAGCGCCGGTTTAGACATTTGGTTTTAGCGCCGATTTAGATCGAGACAACTGGTTTTAGCGCCGATTTAGACAACTGGTTTTAGCGCCGATTAAGACAACTGGTTTTAGCGCCGATTAAGACAACTGGTTTTAGCGCCGATTAAGACAACTGGTTTTAGCGCCGATTAGACAACTGGTTTTAGCGCCGATTTAGACAACTGGTTTTAGCGCCGATTAAGACCGAGACAACTGGTTTTAGTGCCCATTTAGACAGCTAGTTTTTGGCCCCGATTTAGATAACTGGTTTTAGCGCCAATTTAGACAGATGGCTTTAGCGCCGTTTTAGACAACTGGTTTTAGCGCCGGTTTAGAAAACTAGTTTTAGCGCCGGTTTAGAAAACTGGCTTTAGCGCCGATTTAGGCAGTTGGTTTTAGCGCCGATTTAGTTAAATGGTTTTAGCGCCGACTTAGGTTTAGCGCCTATACCCACCAAGAGGCTGTCACATCGAATTGGAGTCGGAGACTGGAATTCAATTCGTCCTCAAAAATATCGATCATCAATCAGACAGTATTTCTCAATTGGCTTCTAATATAAAGATAGCTAACGCCCACTGCACAAGGCCATTTACTATATATAACAAAATGTATTATTATGCAAAACACGCTAATTTGCATCGAATGCAGATCTACATGTATTTTGTTCTTGACAACCCGAACGATGCATCATGCTTTTTTCTCTCAAAGCCAAGCCAAGAGGTAAAGTACATGTACTAAATGAGTTATTATTCAGACAGTCTGAATTATAATATATATTAGTCTCATACATGTAAATTTGCTGTATTTAGATAATATAAATAATAATTCTTATGCTTCAATACGATATTCAGAGTAGCTTTACACATCTCACACAATCTCAGTTTTAGTAGTGGCGTGCCTCACAACCCTTGTTTTTGGCACCCCTCACAACCACTTATTTTGGCACCCCTAATTACAACCCTTGTTTTTGGTGCCCCTAATCACGATTCACAACCCTTATTTTTGGCGCCCTCAATCACAACCCTTTCTAGGCGCCCCTTAATCACAACCCTTTTTTGGCGCCCCCATCACAACCCTTTCTTGGCGCCCCTTAATCACAACCCTTTTTTGGCGCCCCCCAATCACAACCCTTTTTTGGCGCCGCTAATCATAACCCTTGTTTTTGGCGCCCCCCATCACAACCCTTTTTGGCGCCCCCAATCACAACCCTTTTTGGCGCCCCCCAATCACAACCCTTTTTTGGCGCCCCCCAATCACAACCCTTATTTTTGGCGCCGCTAATTACAACCCTTTTTTGGCGCCCCCCATCACAACCCTTTTTTGGCGCCCCCAATCACAACCCTTTTTTGGCGCCGCTAATCACAACCCTTGTTTTTGGCGCCCCCCATCACAACCCTTTTTTGGCGCCCCCCATCACAACCCTTTTTTGGCGCCCCCCAATCACAACCCTTTTTTGGCGCCCCCCATCACAACCCTTTTTTGGCGCCCCCCATCACAACCCTTTTTTGGCGCCCCCCATCACAACCCTTTTTTGGCGCCCCCAATCACAACCCTTTTTTGGCGCCCCCCATCACAACCCTTTTTTGGCGCCCCCCATCACAACCCTTTTTTGGCGCCCCCCAATCACAACCCTTGTTTTTGGCGCCCCCAATCACAACCCTTATTTTTGGCGCCCCCAATCACAACCCTTAGTTTTGGCGCCCCCATTCACAACTCTTTTTTGGCGTGGCGCCCACAAAACACATCTCTCCTTAATATTACTGAAGGCAAATCTCAATTTATCTTTCCACCAAAATGGTTGCGAAGGATCGCCATCTAGCACTAGAGCATCCAGCAATCCATCATCTGGTATATGATAAAAAAAACATGATACTGTTATGATAGCAACAGGCCAAGAGATTCGTGCCCAGACTTCACTATTATTGAAAAAAAATCTTTCATATAGATACTTGCATATAATCGAGGCTAGGTATTTCATATTTGTGACAGCTCTACACACATTGGCGCGCACACAGGCACGAATTCGACTTTTGTTCTCTGTTGTCTTTTGCAACACAGGATTACACAGCAACTGCGAGAGCGGGGTGTTACGTAATCATCCCAGCTACCAGCTATCGAGCTCGTATGTAGATAAGCAAGCTGTTGTTGTGATCAGCTGCACGGGGCTAAACTGACGGGACATTTACAAAACAAGTTTAAAACAGCTGACTTATAGATTTCGATTCATAAAGATTCCAGTAGCCATGCATACTGATCGATATAGATGTCATTTGAAGGCCAAACAGTCTGTGTCATTTTAGCGCCAAACAGTACATTTAGTGTCATTTAAGCGCCAAACAGTACATTTAGTGTCATTTTAGCGCCAAACAGTACATTCAGTGTCATTTAAGCGCCAAACAGTACATTCAGTGTCATTTTAGCGCCAAACAGTACATTCAGTGTCATTTAAGCGCCAAACAGTACATTCAGTGTCATTTAAGCGCCAAACAGTACATTCAGTGTCATTTAAGCGCCAAACAGTACATTTAAGTGTCATTTAAGCGCCAAACAGTACATTCAGTGTCATTTTAGCGCCAACCAGTACATTTAGTGTCATTTTAGCGCCAAACATTTTGTTGTCATTTTAGCGCCAAACAGTACATTTAGTGTCATTTTAGCGCCAAACATTTTGTTGTCATTTTAGCGCCAAACAGTACATCAGTTTGCTGGACAAATTCATTATTCAAACAATCAAAATTCAGGAACAGTAGTCATCTCATTTCAGACCTCCAGTGAAGTAATTCTTTATTCTTAAAAATTGAACTGAGCATCTGCAGTTGGTCGCTGGTTTTAAGAAAAAGTAGCGATTTCTGATTGCAGGAGAGAAAAAGTGTCTTCAAAAATGTTTTTAAGTTCACTTGAAAAGTATAGGCAATTTCGGGGAAATTCTAATATTATAGCATGATGTTGCACCAAATACGCAATAAGCAAACTACAGACTATAGGTGGGTATGCAATATTGTAAGCAATTAAGCCTGCTGCGTATGTTGGTTAAGAAACTGTGCTTCATAATTATAGAAAGTGAAATCGATTTTTAACTAACTAGAAATTAGAAGGTGGTTTTTCTTTTCAAAACTTTTTTGTATATCTTACCTCTATTTCTCAATTTCTCACCCTCCCGTCTCTCTATTTCTTACCCTCCTGTCTCTATTTCTCATCCTCCTGTCTCTATTTCTCACACTCCTGTCTCTCTATTTCTCACCCTCCTGTCTCTCTATTTCTCACCCTCCTGTCTCTTTATTTCTCACCCTCCTGTCTCTCTATTTCTCACCCTCCTGTCTCTCTATTTCTCACCCTCCTGTCTCTCTATTTCTCACCCTCCTGTATCTCTATTTCTCACCCTCTTGTCTCTCTATTTCTCACCCTCCTGTCTCTCTATTTCTCACCATCCTGTCTCTCTATTTCTCACCCTCCTGTCTCTCTATTTCTCACCCTCTTGTCTCTTTATTTCTCACCTTCCTGTCTCTCTATTTCTCACCCTCCTGTCTCTCTATTTCTCACACTCCTGTCTCTCTATTTCTCACCCTCTTGTCTCTTTATTTCTCACCCTCCTGTCTCTCTATTTCTCACCCTCTTGTCTCTTTATTTCTCACCCTCCTGTCTCTCTATTTCTCACCCTCTTGTCTCTTTATTTCTCACCCTCCTGTCTCTTTATTTCTCACCCTCCTGTCTCTCTATTTCTCACCCTCTTGTCTCTTTATTTCTCACCCTCCTGTCTCTCTATTTCTCACCCTCTTGTCTCTTTATTTCTCACCCTCCTGTCTCTCTATTTCTCACCCTCTTGTCTCTTTATTTCTCACCCTCCTGTCTCTCTATTTCTCACCCTCCTGTCTCTCTATTTCTCACCCTCCTGTCTCTCTATTTCTCACCCTCCTGTCTCTCTATTTCTTACCCTCCTGTCTCTTTATTTCTCACCCTCCTGTCTCTCTATTTCTCTATTTCTCACCCTCCTGTCTCTCTATTTCTCTATTTCTCACCCTCCTGTCTCTCTATTCTCTGCCCTGCCCGTATCTCACACGGAAGGCATCAAAGCTAACTATTCGAACTAAAGCAGCACTAAAATAATTGATATTTTCCTCCAGCAAGCCCAGAGGATAGGAAAAATGGAAGGAAACTCTTCAGACAAAATATAAATTGGCCCTCTATATAAGAACCACAGAGGCGCGCTTTCGGCTTCCTGGCTTTGTAGTTGAAATCGTAAAACCAGTCACAAATGCTGCTTTTCTTGACCAAGGGGGGACTTTTCCTTGGAAACTGAAAATTCAATATAGCCAGGCTTCGAACCATAGTCGAGATCGTAAAAATATTTGACAACAGGGGGGGGGCTTTGGCTAGAGTTTGTTATCCAAAGCTTCTGCGGAAGTGACCTCTAGTTGGCCTAGAAGATTCAAAGACTTCTGAGATGCAAAATATGGAGTGTTGACGCATTAAAAGCAAGTTTTTGACACACGAATGTGAGCGTGGCTTTTGCACATGACTCTTCAAATCAAGTCGATAGTCACTAGCAGTATTAGATCACTGTGGCCTGCCCCCGGTGACCCTGTGACCTGTGACCCAGTGACCCAGTGACCAGTGACCAGTGACCAGTTACCCAGTGGCCTAGTTATCTAGTGACCCAGTGACCCAGTGACCAGTGACTCAGTGACCAGTGACTCAGTGACCCCTGACCCAGTGACCAGTGACCCAGTCACCAGTGACCCAGTGACCAGTGACCAGTAGTGACTGGTGACCCAGTGACCAGTAGTGACTGGTGACCCAGTGACCCTGTGACCAGTGACCAGTGACCAGTTACCCAGTGGCCTAGATATCTAGTGACCCAGTGACCCAGTGACCAGTGACCAAGTGACCAGTGACCCAGTGACCCAGTGACCAGTGACCAGTAGTGACTGATGACCCAGTCACCAGTGACCCAGTCACCAGTGACCCAGTGACCAATGACCCAGTGACCAGTGACCAGTGACCCTGTGACCAGTGACCAGTAGTGACTGGTGACCCAGTCACCAGTGACCCAGTGACCAATGACCCAGTAACCAGTGACCAGTGACCCTGTGACCAGTGACCCAGTGACTGGTGACCCAGTGACCAGTGACCCAGTGACCCAGTGACCAGTGACCAGTAGTGACTGGTGACCCAGTCACCAGTGACCCAGTGACCAATGACCCAGTAACCAGTGACCAGTGACCCTGTGACCAGTGACCCAGTGACTGGTGACCCAGTGACCAGTGACCCAGTGACCAGTGACCCAGTGACCAGTGACCCAGTGACCAATGACTCAGTGACCAGTGACCCAGTGACCAGTTACCCAGTGACCAGTGACTCAGTGACCCCTGACCCAGTGACCAGTGACCAGCGACCCAGTGACCAGTGATCAGTGATCAGTGACCCCAGTGACCAGTGATTAGCGACCCAGTGACCAGTGACCAGTGACTACTGACCACTGACACTCCAAAGGCTTCTTTCCTGGATCTCCTTGTCATCCGTAACAACTGTTGAACTAGAGGTGGGGTGCTGTAGATTAACATCACTTCATCTCCGCAGCTTCACCATACTATATTTCATATCTTGTCATAAAAACTCCCCAAACAATGGTCCCAGTCAATGCATGCTTTTTTGGCAACAACTGAAAACATTTTGAATCAAGAAGCTTCAAGTTCGGATCACTCTGATCATTCGAACTTTTAGGGCCTGCGTATTGCAGCAAGATGAAAGAGGCCCGCCAAATACCCTGCCATGAACCCATGATGACGGAGGGTCTGCAAGCATTTTACAATTTCAATCCGCTGCGATTGAGAGATTTTTATGCGAAAATTTCATCCTTTATGAACTCGGCGGTTCCGCAGACTTTGCAAGAATCTTTATGTTTAACCATCAAATATCTTCAGCAGCGCAAAAGCAACCACATAAACTTGCGAATTCAAGCCACTGTCTGATTCTGAATTCGTCTAGATGGCTCTAGATGTCTTCACCGTGTCGCTCTAGATTTGTTCTCCCTAGATTCCTCTCTCTAGATTCCTCTCTCTAGATTCCTCTCTCTAGATTCCTCTCTCTAGATTCCTCTCTCTAGATTCCTCTCTCTAGATTCCTCTCTCTAGATTCCTCTCTCTAGATTCCTCTCTCTAGATTCCTCTCTCTAGATTCCTCTCTCTAGATTCCTCTCTCTAGATTCCTCTCTCTAGATTCCTCTCTCTAGATCCTCTCTCTAGATTCCTTTTTTCTAGATTCCTCTCTCTAGATTCCATTTCCCTAGATTCCTCTCTCTAGGTTCCTCTCTCTAGATTCCTCTCTCTAGATTCCTCTCTCTAGATCCTCTCTCTAAATTCCTCTCTCTAGATTCCTTTTCTCTAGACTCCTCTCTCTAAATTCCTCTCTCTAGATTCCTTGTCTCTAGTTTCCTTTCCCTAGATTCCTCTCTCTAGATTCCTCTCTCTAGATTCCTCTCTCTAGATTCCTCTCTCTAGATTCCTCTCTCTAGATTCCTCTCTCTAGATTCCTCTCTCTAGATTCCTCTCTCTAGATCCTCTCTCTAGATTCCTCTCTCTAGATTCCTTTTCTCTAGATTCCTCTCTCTAGATTCCTCTCTCTAGATCCTCTCTCTAGATTCCTCTCTCTAGATTCCTCTCTCTAGATTCCTCTCTCTAGATTCCTCTCTCTAGATTCCTCTCTCTAGATTCCACTCTCTAGATTCCTCTCTCTAGATTCCTCTCTCTAGATTCCTCTCTCTAGATTCCTCTCTCTAGATTCCTCTCTCTAGATTCCTCTCTCTAGATTCCTCTCTCTAGATTCCTCTCTCTAGATTCCTCTCTCTAGATTCCTCTCTCTAGATTCCTCTCTCTAGATTCCTCTCTCTAGATTCCTCTCTCTAGATTCCTTTCTCTGGATTCCTCTCTCTAGATTCCTTCTCTGGATTCCTCTCTCTAGATTCCTTTTCTCTAGATTCCTCTCTCTAGATCCTCTCTCTAGATTCCTCTCTCTAGATTCCTCTCTCTAGATTCCTCTCCCTAGATTTCTACTCCCTAGATTCCTCTCTCTAGATTCCTCTCTCTAGATTCCTTCTCTGGATTCCTCTCTCTAGATTCCTCTCTCTAGGTTCCTCTCTCTAGATTCCTCTCTCTAGATTCCTCTCTCTAGATTCCTTTCCCTAGATTTCTACTCCCTAGATTCCTCTCCCTAGATTTCTACTCCCTAGATTCCTCTCCCTAGATTCCTCTCTCTAGATTCCTCTCTCTAGATTCCTCTCTCTAGATTCCTCTCTCTAGATTCCTCTCTCTAGATTCCTTTTCTCTAGACTCCTCTCTCTAAATTCCACTCTCTAGATTCCTTGTCTCTAGTTTCCTTTCTCTAGATTCCTCTCTCTAGATTCCTCTCTCTAGATTCCTTCTCTCTAGTTTCCTTTCTCTAGATTCCTCTCTCTAGATTCCTCTCTCTAGATTCCTTCTCTTCCTCTAGATTCCCTTTCCTCTAGATTACTTCTCTCTTTATTCCCCTATCAATTGAGAATTCTCAGTGTTGATTTACCCTGTTATAAAATATTCTTTCATTGATCTATCAACAATTTAATGGTCACCATTCTTTATTGTTAATGCCGCGAAAGTGTTCAGAAGGACGCGCACACCGCTAGCAAATTTAATCAAGCTATTAAATTCAGACCATTGAATCATCATTTTGAACCCAATCCGTGCCAAACGCCCCTAAAGCCGGATTTCTTGTAAGAGAAAATATACAAATAAATCCTTTTGTTGACTGCCCAAAGAAATATCCAACACCCAATTTTTCTTACCAGTATGCAGTAATACAGCGGCTCCTCTATTATACCGTATCTCCTAATTCTGCTGCGACCCTTTCAGTTGAAAGTGGCAATAAAACCCCAGAATTTTATGCCCCGCTTGACCGCTCTCTTCCCTCAACCCCCCCCCTCTCAACCCCCTCCGCCCCCGGCCTCAAGCGCTGAAACACGAAATCAAGTTTCAGACAACAGTAGGCTGACCTGATATTGTTCCAAGTCGATAATTTTTTTTACCTAGAGGGCCACAGATAGAGAATCTATAGCGCATGACTGTAAGTTTCACGAGGGGAGAGAGGAGAGGGAATAAAAGAGGAAATAGAAGAGAAGAGAAAAGAAAGGAGAGGAGAGAATGCAAAGGAGAGGAGAAGAGTGAAGAGGAGAGACGGGAGTGGAGAGAGGGGAGACGAGAGGAGAAAAGAGACGAGAGTAGAAGAGAGAAGAGATGAGAGAAGGGAGAGAAGAGGAGAGGGAGAGATAAGAGAAGGGAAGAAGAGGAGAAAAGAGACGAGAATGGAGAGAGGAGAATTGCGAGAAAGGAGAGAAGAGGAAAGGAGAGATAAGAGAAGGGAGAGGAGAGAAGAGAAGAGACGATAGTGGCGAGAGGAGAGATGAGAGAGGGGAGAGAAGAGAACAGAGAAGAGACACAAACTTGATTCCTAGGAGCGCATTGCAAAGCTTCAACCCGAAATATCACAAACCCGAAATATCATAAACCCGAAATATCACAAACCCGAAATATCATAAACCCGAAATATCACAAACCCGAAATATCATAAACCCGAAATATCATAAACCCGAAATATCACAAACCCGAAATATCATAAACCCGAAATATCATAAACCCGAAATATCACAAACCCGAAATATCACAAACCCGAAATATCATAAACCCGAAATATCATAAACCCGAAATATCACAAACCCGAAATATCACAAACCCGAAATATCATAAACCCGAAATATCACAAACCCGAAATATCACAAACCCGAAATATCACAAACCCGAAATATCACAAACCCGAAATGTCACAAACCCGAAATATCACAAACCCGAAACATCACAAACCCGAAATATCACAAACCCGAAATATCACAAACCCGAAATATCACAAGTCTGAAATATCACAAACCCGAAATATCATAAACCCGAAATATCACAAACCCGAAATATCATAAACCCGAAATATCACAAACCCGAAATATCACAAACCCGAAATATCACAAACCCGAAATGTCACAAACCCGAAACATCACAAACCCGAAACATCACAAACCCGAAATATCACAAACCTGCCCCCCCCGGAGTAAGTGCAATTTTTTCTGAAACAATTATTGTATTGTATTTCGCGTGCAAATTGAAGAAATGCAGTTAGCCTAAAGTTGCCCGTCCCTATGGGGGATTGGGTTCGTTCTAGGCTTCCTCGGTGCCCACAACATGCACAAACAGCAATAAATCCCTTGAACCCTTGCCTGCATGCAAGCTAGGAAGCTGTGCGCATCCCCCCCTGAGATTAGATCCCCAATCGCGGAATGAACCGGCGTTGGATGGAGGCTGTGCTGGTAAATTTATCTTCACTGCCTCACGTGTGCTTGGCTTCTGGCTAATTAATAAGTCTCTAGCCAACTCTGGTCTACCTAGTATTAACGGCACTCAGCATAAGGTAATCTCGCTAAAATCCCTGGAGAAACCCCGTAAGACTGGACACGGGTCTAAAGCGAGATTAGATGTAAATCTTAGTGAGAGATTAGACATGAATATCGAGAGGGAGATTAGATATGAGAATAGATAAAGATTTTACACGACTTTGGAGATAGAGTAGACACAAATTAAAAGACAGAGGAGAGATTAGACACGAATACAGATCGAGAGAGATTAGACACGAATACAGATCGAGAGAGATTAGACACGAATATAGATCGAGAGAGATTAGACACGAATATAGATCGAGAGAGATTAGACACGAATATAGATTGAGGGAGATTAGACACGAATATAGATTGAGGGAGATTAGACACGAATATAGATCGAGAGAGATTAGATACGAATATAGATTGAGGGAGATTAGACACGAATATAGATTGAGGGAGATTAGACACGAATATAGATCGAGAGAGATTAGATACGAATATAGAGAGAGAGAGATTAGATTCGAATATCTGGAGAGATTAGACACGAATATCTGGAGAGATTAGACACGAATATCTGGAGAGATCAGACACGAATATCAAGACAGATTAGACACACAAAAAAGAGATATTAAACACGAATCTATAGAAAGATTAGGCACGAATCTATAGAAAGATTAGGCACGAATCTATAGAAAGATTAGGCACGAATCTATAGAAAGATTAGGCACGAATCTATAGAAAGATTAGGCACGAATCTATAGAAAGATTAGGCACGAATCTATAGAAAGATTAGGCACGAATCTATAGAAAGATTAGGCACGAATCTATAGAAAGATTAGGCACGAATCTATAGAAAGATTAGGCACGAATCTATAGAAAGATTAGGCACGAATCTATAGAAAGATTAGACACGAATCTATAGAAAGATTAGACACGAATCCATAAAATTATTAGACACGAATCCATAAAATTATTAGACACGAATCCATAAAATTATTAGACACGAATCCATAAAAAATGAGATACGAATCTATAGGAAGATTAGGCACAAATCTATAGAAAGATTTAGACACGAATCTACGGGTTGATTAGACAATTGGCTTGACAATGCAGTCCAGATTTCCATTTTCTCCATTTTCTTTTAGCAATTGAAGGTGAATCATACATCAGTTAATTATATAAATATATACACATATCGTTATCCCGACCACACGACCCCATTGCTTCTGAACCCCCCTCCGAAGACCATCTGCTTACTACACATCATAGACTTGGGCAGGGTTCCACCCGTGTGGTTAATAATCCCTGGGGTTTGGGAGGGGGGTCAGTGCCGGAGGGCAAGTCAAGGGACTATAGCTGCACGATTCTGCGCCGGACACGGGGTGTTTGAATTTGTTCCTAGCATGCAGATATCATCTATATTGCACTGTGAACTTTGACATCGAAACTCAGATAAAGAAGGAGCCTGAAGCGGAGGCCGAGAGAAAAGGGAGACAAGGATTCATGGGATTTATTTAAGGGATTCTGTGGGTCCGTTTCATTCATATCGGCGGATTCCAACAATACGGCGCGAGGCTGGACAACTGCTGGATGAGGTATAGTGGCATCAATGTGATGTCATCTCATCTGACACTTACTCCATCATCTGACGTTGAATATACTCGTAGAATCTGACACTTACTACTAGCATCTGACACTTACTATTAGCATCTGACACTTACTATTAGCATCTGACACTTACTTTTAGAATCTGATACTTACTATTAGCATCTGACACTTACTATTAGCATCTGACACTTACTATTAGCATCTGACACTTACTATTAGCATCTGACACTTACTTTTAGAATCTGATACTTACTATTAGCATCTGACACTTACTTTTAGAATCTGATACTTACTATTAGCATCTGACACTTACTATTAGAATCTGATACTTACTATTAGCATCTGACACTTACTATTAGAATCTGATACTTACTATTAGCATCTGACACTTACTATTAGCATCTGACACTTACTATTAGCATCTGACACTTACTTTTAGAATCTGATACTTACTATTAGCATCTGACACTTGATCAAGCACCCAGCTGATTACTTTCAGCACTCCGCTGACCTGCAAGAAAAGCATTTGCCGATAGCAAGCCTGAAAAATGAGGCAAAAAAGAACCGAAACACAGGTTGGTACTGCTGTGTGTTTCTGGCTATGCTAAAAACGCATAAGTTAGGATTTGCTGTAGAATAGAAGTTGTAAATTTTCTCAGTTTTATTACCCCCCCCCCGAGAGGGTGCTTTGGAGTCGTGTGGCGCTATGTGTCCAAAGTGGAAACAGGAGTTAGAATAGAAGGCTTAAGCTAGGTAGGCTAGACGAGAGAGAGAGAGAGAGAGAGAGAGAGAGTGAGAGAGAGAGAGAGAGAGAGAGCTTGCGCACACATCCAGACACTCTAGAATGGAAAGTTACGGTTAAAAATGTACGACGAATGAAGTGTCAGACAATTTAGCAAGTTTCAGCTGCTAGAGTGTCAGACATTTCTGATAGTAAAATTTCTCTTTGAAATTGTCAGACGCTAGAGTACTCGCAACTACCAGATAAGGCACGACTCTAAGGTGAGATTAGACACAACTCTAAGGGTGAGATTAGGCAAAGCTCTACATTTGAGATCCAACATGAATCTAAAGGTGAGGTTAGCCACGACTCTAAAAGTGAGATTAGACATGACTCTAAATTTGAGATTAGACACGACTCTAAATTTGAGATTAGATACGAATCTAAAGGTGAGATTAGACACGATTCTAAAATTGAGATTAGACAGGAATCTAGATGTGTGATTAGACGCGACTTTAAGGTGAGATTAGACACAAATCTAAGGTGAGATTAGACACGACTCTAAATTTGAGATTAGATACGAATCTAAAGGTGAGATTAGACACGACTCTAAATTTGAGATTAGATACGAATCTAAAGGTGAGATTAGACACGATTCTAAAATTGAGATTAGACATGCAGGAATCTAAATGTGAGATTAGACACGACTTTAAGGTGAGATTAGACACAAATCTAAGGTGAGATTAGATACGACTCTAAAGGTGAGATTAGACACGACTCTAAAGGTGAGATTAGAGTCGACTCTAAAGGTGAGATTAGACACAACTCTAAAGGTGAGATTAGACACGACTTTAAAGAAAGCAAAAGAAAAATTGTCAGACAGACAGAGGAAAGTATCAGCTGATTCCTGCCCGTTACGTCAAAGAACGTTCTCCGAAGCACTCGTGACTTCAGATCTCCTTGTGCAGGGCCGGGTCGGGTAATATATTGGCATTCTTACCTTTGGCCCGGCCCTCCGCCTTGGCCTGACACCGTGATAGATGGCCCAGTGTCGCGCGTCAAAGTGGCTTCTTATAACCTTTTTTTTACTTAAATTCGTTTGATGCCCTTCTCTCTCTCTCTCCCCCTCCGTGGATGAAAGGAGGTTAAAGCCATTTCTGTCGCGGCTAGAAGCCAAGCCAAGCTTGAAACTGTTTTGGCTCTCTCTTTTTTCTGGCCGTTCTTCATCAGCGCCACAATAACCGGGTAATATAATAAGCGGATCAAACTACAAACTTCCGATTTCATAGAAATTACATGCATGTAGTCAAGTCATTGTTCATAGTGCCAAGAGTTTTGTTTAATCGAATCAAAAGCTTTTTGTTAAAGTAGTTGCAAAGTCAAAACAGGCGCCAAATCTGTGTCAAAACAGGCGCCAAAATCTGTCAAAGCAGGCGCCAAATCTGTGTCAAAACAGGCGCCAAATCTGTGTCAAAACAGGCGCCAAAATCTGTGTCAAAACAGGCGCCAAATCTGTGTCAAAACAGGCGCCAAAATCTGTCAAAGCAGGCGCCAAATCTGTGTCAAAACAGGCGCCAAAGTCTGTATGTCACAACAGGCGCCAAAGCTGTGTCAAAACAGGCGCAAAATTATTTTTCAATTTCAAATCAGGCGCCAAATTCTTTTTCAACACTGACACTAAAATCTATGTCAAAGCAGACGCCAACATCTGTGTCAAAACAGGCGCCAAATTCTTTTTCAAATCAGGTGCCAAAAGCTATATCAGAAAAGGCGCCAAAATCTATATGTCAAAACAGGCGCCAAATCTGTGTCAAAGCAGGCGCCAAAATCTGTGTCAAAACACGCGCCAAATCTGTGTCAAAACACGCGCCAAATCTGTGTCAAAACAGGGGCCAAATCTGTGTCAAAACAGGCGCCAAAATCTGTGTCAAAACAGTCACCAAATCTGTGTCAAAACAGGCGCCAAAGTCTGTATGTCACAACAGGCGCCAAAGCTGTGTCTAAACAGGCGCAAAATTATTTTTCAATTTCAAATCAGGCGCCAAATTCTTTTTCAACACTGACACTAAAATCTATGTCAAAGCAGACGCCAACACCACGACACTAAAATCTATGTCAAAGCAGACGCCAACATCTGTGTCAAAACAGGCGCCAAATTCTTTTTCAAATCAGGTGCCAAAAGCTATATCAGAAAAGGCGCCAAAATCTGTATCAGAAAAGGCGCCAAAATCTATATGTCAAAACAGGCGCCAAATCTGTGTCAAAGCAGGCACCAAAATCTGTGTCAAAACAGGCGCCAAAATCTGTGTCAAAACAGGCGCCAAATTTGTGTCGAAACTGGCGCCAAATCTGTTTCAAAACAGGCGCCAAAAATCTATATCAAAACGGGCGCCAAAATCGGAGCAATTAAGCCAACATTACAATAAACATACAAAACTAGTTAAGCTTGGTTTAGAAAAAATTAAAAGCCTCTTTTAGTGCCCACCAAAATTAAAGCAAGCGGTCCATGTGTGTGTGTGTGGTGTGTAAAAATAGATAAGAAAGAAGAATTTTATAAACTCTTTTCAATGAGGCCTTATTGGCCACAGGCTCAAGAAGTGTTCAGTCACGTCAACCCCGGCCACCCACCAGCGAGAAGTCAAAGAGCGACCCGAGCCAACCACCGTTGGTCTGCTCTCCTCTCTCTCTCTCTCGTCCCCCTTTAAACGAGAGGGTGAGGAGGGGTTTTAAAAAGTCGGACTTGTTTGAAAATAAAATCTACGCCAAACCAGAATCAAGCTTCAAGACGCTACAAGATCTAGAAGGAGAGTTGCAATTTTTAAGAGATAAAGTTGTTTAATGAAGTTGGCAACGCCTTCGCCACCAAATAGGCGGCAATGTCTAAACTGCTTAGCAATCTTACTGTTGTTGACACTATCAACTGACGCGATTACCGCTACTGATTCTTCTCCTAATGCTCCGGACGAAAACGCGGAGGCTGCGGCTGCTGCGGCTGCGGCGGCTGCGGCGGCAGCTGCGGCGGCGGCTCCCGCAGTTTCTGGTTTTGACGGCACAGCTCAAACCTGCGTGCCGGCCCAAATCGAGGTGCCCACCTGTAAGAACAATTACTACAGCACCACGGCTGAGGTATTCACCAAGCAATCCGGAGTAGATGTTGGCTACGTGCTGAAGCAGTACAAAGATCTCATCAGAGCTCCGTGCGCGCCATTCATGCGCCTGTTCGTCTGCTCGATGCACCTGCCGATGTGCCAGGAGTCTCTGCTAGTTCGGCCGTGTCGCGAGTTCTGCGAACGAATTCGCGACCTCTGCACTCCGATGCTGCTGCGATTCGGACACGAGTGGCCGGCCGGGCTGGCGTGCGAGGGCCTGCCACCGGAGCAGAGTGCCGAGTCCGGCAAGAAGAATCTGTGCCTGCGACCGAACGCCAAGGAATTTGAGCAGCAGCTGACGGAGCTGCGCAAGCCTGGCGGCGACTCGTACAAAGTCGGCGGCATGAACGAGCACGAACTGCCGCAGCCTCCTCGACACTTCGTGCCAGCTGAAGCGGCCGAGAGTACGCCGCCTACCGAAGCGTCGCCAACGTCGGAGGCACCGGGATCGGCTCGCGGGCCGTGCACGCCGGCCGAAGTTCGACTGGGCGCCGATCTCAGCGGCGCCAGCTGCGCCCAGCGCTGCAACGCCGACTTCATGTTTACTAAAAAAGACAAAGCCTTCGCCGAAATTTGGATGCTCATCTCCGCTATACTCTGCTTCGCATGCACCTCGCTAGCTGTGCTCACATTTGCTATGGACAGCGAAAGGCTTCTGTTCCCCGAACGGCCCATAGTGTGGATTGCCGCCTGCTACGGGCTCTTCTCGCTGGGTCACCTGCTCCGCGCCGGCCTGGGCCCGCAGGTCGCCTGCAACCGGTTCGACGCGTCCGGCACCGACGCGGCCCTAGGGCCGTCTCTGTACCGGGTGAGCCGTCACGCCGGCCACTGGTGCGCCGTCATCTTCCTGCTGTTGTACTTCTCTGCCACTGCCGGCTGTCTCTGGTGGCTCCTCATGACCGTCTGCTGGTACTTGTGCGCAGCGAGAAAATGGGCCCACGAAGCTTTGGCGCAGCGTTCCGTGTGGCTTCACGTGTTCGCTTGGGGCGTTCCGCTGGTCCTGAGCGTTGTACTGTTAGTGCTGCATCGAATCGAGGCGGACGAGCTCACGCACCTGTGCGTAGTTGACGCGTCGGACCGGACTAACCTGTTGATCTTCTCAATCGCACCTGCGGCTGTCAGCCTGCTCTGCGGCTTTCTGTTTCTAATCAGCGCGCTCTGCTCGAGCGTATCCGTCCGACATCGGCTGAAATTCAACGGTAATCCCAGCTTCAGACGCCTGGAGACGTTGATGACGAAGATCAGCATCTTCTCCGGGCTGTTCGCCTTGCCGACTGCGTGCGTCCTGGCGGCCAACGTCTACGAGTTCATGGAGCGGGGCCAGTGGCAGGCCAGCGTCGACAAGCTGCTGGTTCGAGCTCACTGCGTCAACTCTAGCGGCCTGCTAACATCCGCTGACGGCTGTCGACTCGATGCTCAACCGTCGCCGTCCATCTACGCGTTGAAGATTTTCATGTCGCTGGCGCCCGGTCTGCCAGCTGGCCTGTTTGTGTGGCTCAACCGGAAGTCTTTCAGAGCCTGGCAGCAGAAGTTGACTCGTCTGTTCCGGTGCAAACAAAGCCCGCAGCAGCAACAACAGCAGCAGCAGCAGCAGCAGCAGCAGCAACAGGTGCACCCGATGCATCAGAAACTGGCCACACCTGTCCGCACTGGCGTCAGTGGCAGTCAGCAGCCCCAGCAGCAGCAGCTGTTGCTACTTGGCTCAGGCCAGAGTAAATACCCTCAGATATATGGAATTGGTACCTCAGAAATCTGAGCACATATGCAAAAATATTTTAATATATAACACAAAATGAGTCAGCAACATGATCAAATGATTTGTTTTTTAACTCTTTGTTATAGAAACACTGTTTTGCTTTGTTTGTTTTTGTAATCTTTCGAAAGAAACGCGTTGTACAGTTATTAAACTCGTTCAAAATTGGCATTTTTTCTGAAACTAAGAACACAAAAACATGCTTTGTAGTTTAGTGATTGTGCATGCCGCCTTTGAGTCCTGACTTGATTAATTTATTGCTGATTTTTTAAAACTTTTTGGCGAATTATTCTTGTTTTTATTTTGCTATAGTCTTGTCAAATGCGTTGGCTTCTTTGCTGTTTCATCTGTATATAATATTTCATCCATTGTTCGAGTTACACAACAAGTGAAGTAGTTCCCTTAAATGCACAGATTCAATCAGCTTATAATTTCAAATTGGAAACAGATTCTCGCGTCATTTTCTTTTGCACGACCTAAACTTCACAAGACCTAAACTTCATCACAGGACCTAAATTTCTCAAGACACCGATTTCACAAGACCTAAACCTCACCAGACCTAAGCTTTACAAGACCTAGACTCCACAAGACCTAAGCTTTACAGGACCTAAACTTCAGAAGACCTAAAACTTCACAGGACTTAAACTTCACGAGACGTAAACTTCAGAAGACCCAAACTTCATAAGACCTAAAATTCACAGGACTTAAACTTCACGAGACCTAAAGTTCACAAGACCTAAACTTCACAAGACCTAAACTTCACAAAACCTAAACCTCACCAGACCTAAGCTTTACAAGACCTAGACTCCACAAGACCTAAGCTTTACAGGACCTAAACTTCAGAAGACCTAAAACTTCACAGGACTTAAACTTCACGAGACGTAAACTTCAGAAGACCCAAACTTCATAAGACCTAAAATTCACAGGACTTAAACTTCACGAGACCTAAACTTCACAAGACCTAAAGTTCACAAGACCTAAACTTCACAAAACCTAAATTTCACAAAACGGAATTTAAGATTAAAACTTGACTCTTTGTTTTATAACTTAAAGTTGCCATTGTTAGCTCGATGTAAACAGCTTTATATGCTAGAACTCAATCTAGCTAGTCACAAAGAGACACGTTGCGCAATTATAACAACGATCTAGAAGCTACAAACAAAAGACAAAGAGACCGCCGCCCGGAAAACAATAAAAACCGTCAGACCGTTTGCTGAAGACAGGGGAGAGGGGGGGTAGGGTGATGATTTACAACACCGGCTCAACCCGCAACCCCCTCCCCTCCCCTCCCCTCAGACTCCAAAACTGGCCCCAAAAGCGATACAATGCGCCAAACTTGCTTTCAATATGAAGCTGAGCTGAGCTTAATTATGCCATAAATATTATAGTTTCCGTTCGGGTTTATACGCCCCTCCGACCCTCCATAGTCGCGGTTAAATGACTTTTACGATCGGTGTGGTTTGCCCTCTGGTGTGCATACATGTAGTTATAAAGGAGCATTAAGTATTTCCTCACTTTCCAAGTCTTAATGTTTATACCCATTGGATACATAGCTTAGCTTCTGAAGTCTAGACTGCAATTGAAATTTGCATATACAAGTAACGCTGGATTAATTTAAAGGATTTAATACTTAAACGCGCCGAGTTCTGTAAAGATGAGACCCTTGCATTTTGTTTAATATTCTAAATAATAGCCAAAATCTTCTGTCCTCACTGTGTCTGTCCTCACCTTGATTCTGTCTGTCCTCTCCTGCATTCTGTGTCTGTCCTCAACTGGATTCTGTGTCTGTCCTCACCTGGATTCTGTGTCTGTCCTTACCTGGATTCTGTGTCTGTCCTCACCTGGATTCTGTGTCTGTCCTCACCTGGATTCTGTGTCTGTCCTCACCTGGATTCTGTGTCTGTCCTCTCCTGCATTCTGTGTCTGTCCTCAACTGGATTCTGTGTCTGTCCTCACCTGGATTCCGTGTCTGTCCTCACCTGGATTCTGTGTCTGTCCTCACCTTGATTCTGTCTGTCCTCTCCTGCATTCTGTGTCTGACTTAAACTGGATTCTGTGTCTGTCCTCACCTGGATTCTGTGTCTGTCCTTACCTGGATTCTGTGTCTGTCCTCACCTGGATTCTGTGTCTGTCCTCACCTGGATTCTGTGTCTGTCCTCACCTGGATTCTGTGTCTGTCCTCTCCTGCATTCTGTGTCTGTCCTCACCTGGATTCTGTGTCTGTCCTCACCTTGATTCTGTCTGTCCTCTCCTGCATTCTGTGTCTGACTTAAACTGGATTCTGTGTCTGTCCTCTCCTGCATTCTGTGTCTGTCCTCACCTGGATTCTGTGTCTGTCCTCACCTTGATTCTGTCTGTCCTCTCCTGCATTCTGTGTCTGACTTAAACTGGATTCTGTGTCTGTCCTCACCTGGATTCTGTGTCTGTCCTCACCTGGATTCTGTGTCTGTCCTCACCTGGATTCTGTGTCAGTCCTCACCTGGATTCTGTGTCTGTCCTCACCTGGATTCTGTGTCTGTCCTCACCTGGATTCTGTATCTGTCCTCACCTTGATTCTGTCTGTCCTCTCCTGCATTCTGTGTCTGTCCTCAACTGAATTCTGTGTCTGTCCTCACCTGGATTCTGTGTCTGCCCTAATCTGGATTCTGTGTCTGTCCTCACCTGGATTCTGTCTGTCCTCTCCTGCATTCTGTGTCTGTCCTCACCTGGATTCTGTGTCTGTCCTCATCTGCATGGATTCTGTGTCTGAGTCTGAGTTCAGAGTCAAAGCTTCATGTTTGTCAAAGCAAAAAATGATGAGTTTAACATGCAGTATTTGTAATCATTCAACGGGCGCCTTTAAGTCAACTTTTTGTAAGGAAAAGTGTGCACACGAGACACCATTCACTTTGCTTAATTTAAATTCTCTCGCATCTATCGCAGTCTAGCTTGTACGAGCGTATATTTGCATATTTGCAGTTCAGCTAATGTTTCCATTAGACTGCTGACTGCACAAATGCATCATATGTAAGCAAAACTTTATGCTCAATAAAATTCGCACTTCACTAAGAGCAGAAGAGAAAAAAGGCAAATGCAAGTACTCAGACGCGTGTGTGCTTGAGCAAAGTATTAATCTCTTGCCCTGGGTAATTCCAAATGCTAAGAGTTAATATGCGGAGCGCAACCGCGAGCCTCGCGATGCAATATGCGGTATAACACTGTATGGAAGTGCTTCAACCAAGTACTCATCATCAACGCCAAATCCTACTCATTATTGGCGCCAAATCCTACTCTACTCATTCTTGGCGCCAAATCCTACTCATCGTCGGCGCCAGATCCTACTCATCGTCGGCGCCAGATCCTACTCATCGGCGCCAAATCCTACTCATCGTCGGCGCCAGATCCTACTCATCGTCGGCGCCAAATCCTACTCATCGGCGCCAAATCCTACTCATCGGCGCCAAATCCTACTCATCGGCGCCAAATCCTACTCATCGGCGCCAAATCCTACTCATCGTCGGCGCTAGATCCTACTCATCAGCGGCGCCAAATCCTACTCATCAGCGGCGCCAGATCCTACTCTTCGGCGTTAGATCCTACTCACTGGCGCCAGATCCTACTCATCAGCGGCGCCAGATCCTACTCATTCTCGGCGCCAAATCCTATCATCATCAACGCCAAATCCTACTCATCATCAACGCCAAATCCTACTCATTATTGGCGCCAAATCCTACTCTACTCATTCTTGGCGCCAAATCCTACTCATCGTCGGCGCCAGATCCTACTCATCGTCGGCGCCAGATCCTACTCATCACCGGCTCCAAATCCTGCTCTTCGGCGCCAAATCTTACTCATCGGCGGCGCCAAATCCTACTCATCGGCGCCATATCCTACTCATCAGCGGCGCCAGATCTTACTCATCACCGGCGCCAGATCCTACTCATCACCGGTGCCAGATCCTACTCATCACCGGCGCCAGATCCTACTCATCACCTGCGCCAGATTCTACTCATCACCGGCGCCAGATCCTACTCATCACCTGCGCCAGATTCTACTCATCACCGGCACCAGATCCTACTCATCACCGGCGCCAGATCCTACTCATCACCGGCACCAGATCCTACTCATCACCGGCGCCAGATCCTACTCATCACCGGCAAAAGATCATACTCATCAGCGGCGCCAAATCCTACTCATCGGCTCCAAATCCTACTCTTCGGCGCCAAATCCTACTCATCGGCGCCGCCAAATCCTACTCATCGGCGCCATATCCTACTCTTCGGCGGCGCTAAATTCTACTCATCAGCGGTGCTAAATCCTACTCATCGGCGGCGCTAAATCCTACTCATCATCGGCGCCAAATCCTACTCATCAGCGGCGCCAAATCCTACTCTTCGGCGTTAGATCCTACTCACTGGCGCCAGATCCTACTCACTGGCGCCAGATCCTACTCACTGGCGCCAGATCCTACTCATCAGCGGCGTCAGATCCTACTCATCAGCGGCGCCAGATCCTACTCATCAGCGGCGCCAGATCCTACTCATCAGCGGCGCCAAATCCTATCATCATCAAGGCCAAATCCTACTCATCATCAACGCCAAATCCTACTCATTCTTGGCGCCAAATCCTACTCATCGTCGGCGCCAGATCCTACTCATCGTCGGCGCCAGATCCTACTCATCACCGGCTCCAAATCTTACTCTTCGGCGCCAAATCTTACTCATCGGCGGCACCAAATCCTACTCATCGGCGCCATATCCTACTCATCAGCGGCGCCAGATCTTACTCATCACCGGCGCCAGATCCTACTCATCACCGGTGCCAGATCCTACTCATCACCGGCGCCAGATCCTACTCATCACCGGCGCCAGATCCTACTCATCACCGGCGCCAGATCCTACTCATCACCGACGCCAGATCCTACTCATCACCGGCACCAGATCCTACTCATCACCGGCGCCAGATCCTACTCATCACCGGCGCCAGATCCTACTCATCACCGGCGCCAGATCCTACTCATCACCGACGCCAGATCCTACTCATCACCGGCACCAGATCCTACTCATCGTCGGCGCCAAATCCTACTCAGCGGCGCCAAATGCTACTCATCACCGGCGCCAAATGCTACTCATCAGCGGCGCCAAATCCTACTCATCAGCGGCGCCAAATCCTACTCATCAGCGGCGCCAAATCCTACTCATCAGCGGCGCCAAATCCTACTCATCAGCGGCGCTAAATCCTACTCATCAGCGCCAAATCCTACTCATCAGCGCCAAATCCTACTCATCAGCGGCGCCAAATCCTACTCATCAGCGCCAAATCCTACTCATCAGCGGCGCCAAATCCTACTCATCAGCGCCAAATCCTACTCATCAGCGCCAGATCCTACTCATCAGCGCCAAATCCTACTCATCATCGGCGCCAAATGCTACTCATCAGCAGCTTTAAACAGAAGCCACTCCGCATTTGCCAAATTGTATTTTCTAACGCCTAGAGCTTATACAAAGCTAAGCTGAATCGGAGAACCACTGTAGAGAAGCGATATGTAACGAAAATTTTACTCTAACTCTTGATGGTGAATAAAAGCAGCACTTGCAGAGCGTGGCTGTTAACCCAGCCCTTACTGTGCAGCCTAGCAGTTATACTAATTCTATTCTTATCTTCCGCACATATCTCATATGATATTAAAATTCAGCTCGAGTTGGACTGGCGCGCGGTAAGTAACTATATTTACGAGTACAGTTTTTTTTTAAATTGTTCAAAGAAGCCGCCGCCAATTTTCTATGCGCAACCCTGTATAGAAATATAAATATATACATACACGTAAGCTATTGTATAGAAAACTGTAAAGCAGTGAGCTGGGGCGCCATGTATAGTGTAAGACAGCACACACACACACTGCTGTACAATATATACGAGCGCGTAATTATTCTAAAAAGAATCATAAATTCTCCCGCTGCACAAGAGCGCTATATATGCATGCAGTTTTGAGTCGTAAAATTTTTTTCTCCAAATAGCTAGCCTCACTTTACACCGTGTATTAACATGGCGAGCGACTGGGCCTTGATCGGCTGGCCTTTGCTTCAGTTAATTTGGAGGGTTGTTAATCTTGGCAGGAGGCTAGTCCTCCTACTATACATGCAGAGCGATTTAGCTATAGCGATATAGCTGTTGGTGTTTGACGGTTTTATAACTGCGCAACGCTTACGCGCGTATTTATGCGCGTGTTTATGCGCTTGTGCTGGCAAGGCAAGCGCGGGTATACATGTTAGATGCATTCTGCTGAGTTGTATCTGATAGTGCATATATGTTATATTACAAGGAAGCTGAGAAGGGAGCGGTTCTTTCAAATCGGCTGTACATGTACAATGTAAGCAGGGGCGTCATCATGGATTTATGGTGGGGGGGGATAAAGTTAAGAATTCTACATGTACATGACTAATTTCATACATGTACATTATTTTCCATTTTAGCGCCACAGGCATTCATTTTGGCCCCACAGGCTCTCATTTTGGCCCCACAGGCTCTCATTTTGGCCCCACAGGCTCTCATTTTGGCCCCACAGGCTCTCATTTTGGCCCCACAGGCTCTCATTTTGGCCCCACAGGCTCTCATTTTGGCCCCACAGGCTCTCATTTTGGCCCCACAGGCTCTCATTTTGGCCCCACGAGCTCTCATTTTGGCCCCACAGGCACTCATTTTGGCCCCACGAGCTCTCATTTTGGCCCCACAGGCTCTCATTTTGGCCCCACAGGCTCTCATTTTGGCCCCACAGGCTCTCATTTTGGCCCCACAGGCTCTCATTTTGGCCCACAGGCTCTCATTTTGGATCGGAGATGCAGCTTTATACAAACTATAAAAAATATTTTGTCAACTTTATTTACAAGCTAAAGTAATTCTGTTTATACTACTACGTATTCAGAGTAGTATGATTTGGAATTAAACATTTAAATTTGCATGCAAAAGGCAAAAATTGTGTAAAGGCATAAATTTAAATGCAATGTTGCAATTTTTTATCCTATATTTATAATGCATAGTGTTTAAAGGAATTCCAACGATCGAACATGTACGCGTGGGTCTATATGCATTATACAGAGCTGATTGATTCGCAGATTTTTCCAGAAAGTGAGTTTATATTTCGGGTTTTCGTTTTGGAATATAGATACATGCAGTGTGTATGCCAACTAAAAAAGTAATGCAGTAGTGTATAGTTCCTTGCTCGGACGGGTTAATTACCATGCAGATGCATATGCATGTTAAAGTACCCTAGTATACATCGTGCATATGTATAGAGAAGCTAACTAAGAGCGGCGCCGTCTACTCTACACAGTGTCATAATGCCAAGGACCACCAGCAGTATAAAAAACATACTGTATGTATACTCATGCTAGTGGCCCTCGCTTAGGCCGGTGGGTGACAAACATTGGGTCCGTGTCATTGGTTTTGTATTTAGAGTTCAATTCGATAAGCGGGCGCGGCCCCCCTTTGGCCCCCCTCTGCATACGACACGATTCAGCATCCCTGTTCACAGTTACATGTACTTTCATAAGTTTGACCCTTGAAGTGTCGCAGAGCGGCTAAGCGCATAAGAAAAGTCCGGGTTGTGTGTTCGTGTGCGATCTGTGTGTGTTCGAGCTCAGGGGTCTGCGGCCGGTGCTGGTCGACCCGATCGACTTGAGAGTTGAGACTTCGTTTGCATCAAGTAGTTGTGACAGATTGGCACCTATATACAAAATAGTAGCGTACGGCCTCTTGACAACCTTATCAAGTTGTCGTGTGTAAACATTTCCTGGCTCCATGCCATTGCTCTTCCAGTCGCTCCCAGCTCACAGCTTTTTACTTTCAGTTCAGTAGCAAAGAAGAATACTTAAGCTATTTTATAAGAATAAAGGCAGGCTTACTAGATGACTTTGATAAGTTTAGAAGCCCAAGCTTGCAGACGTAAACAGCTTACTAATTGGTTCAGCAATAATGTACATGTGCATTAGCCACTGAAATGTACCGTACATGGCAGATTTAGGCTGGAACAACCGAGGAAGGTAATAAAAATTGGGTGGCGGGGCAGGGGTAGGTTCTGTGAGAAGTTTGAGGGTTTAAGCTGGGGGGGGGGAGCGGGGGTAAAAGCCAATAAATGAGCCCTGCCCGTGTCTTTAAAAATACATTAAAATGCTTCTGTTTAACTTAAGTTACTGAACTGAAAGTAGCTTGTTGTTGTTAAACGAGGGTAGGTAGCCTAGGGGGCTCCCGCGGATCAGCCCAGGGAAGGGCTCTGCCGCTAGAAAACAGGGGCTTATCTACCAGGGGCATATAGCCCGCGCAGGCCAGATTGGGACCTGACGTCATGGCCAGGATAAAACCTTATTGGTGCTACCAACCCAAGCCTATGGACTAAGACACCGCCAACTCATAGTGGAATCAGGGACGGTGCTAAGACCCAGGCCACCCCCAACGACAAAACCCGAGTGTGCGCGCAAAAAAAGCTCGGAGTTTAAAAAATGGTCCGAGAGCGGGGAGACCTCGAAGTCTACGGAGAAGGCTTAATTTTGGAGCGAGTCTGGGCAGCATATTTACCAAGGGCGAGTCTCCTACCAGATGGGCCACCAGAAAACGGAAAACCTATTATTCTGCAGGGTTGCAAGCCTCAAGGCTTTTTTGCTACCCAGCTCTAAACAATATTGGAGTAAGCTTAAGCGGTCCGAGAGAGGAAATATCCTAGTCTACGGAAAGGCTTATATATTGGAGCGAGTCTGGAAGCTTATTGCGATGGGCGAGTTTCCTATCAGGTACACCGGCCATAAGTGGAACCTCCTATAGGGCTGCAAGCCTCAAGGCTTTTTCGATATCCAGCTCTATATAAGGGCCAGACCAAGGGGTCGGAGAGGGGCACAAGAAGCAAGAAGAACCCGGACTCAGCCGATATTTCCGGTATTTCCCGATTCGGGACGAACATCAACCCCAGGACTCCAATCCACTACTGTCAGTGATGAGAGCCGAGACACAAAAAGCAGGGAGACTACCAGAGGAGACAGCAGGTGGACCAAGGCTATAGAGCGCGCTTACCTAGGCGAGAGTTGCAACTCCGAATTTTGGGTGGCTCAAATGCCAAGATAAAACCAGGCCAGCTAAAACATGGGGACTAAAACTGTGGAGGATCACGCGCGCGAATGCGTATTCAGCATGCCAGTGAAGTATGAGACAGACTAGGCCTACGAGCTAAGGTCTGCGATGCTTCACGCCTGCCCCTATCTTCAGCAGGTCAAGGCTGCACTCTCTATTTGCCTCTGGCAGCCGCAGACCCCCCCCCCCACGCTGTCTCGCAAGTCGACCCAGGGGTACCCGTCCCCGCGTGTGTTCAAGGCAGACCCTAGGGCTGCTGGACAGACTGGGCTCCGGCGCTGGCGACCCATCCAGTGGCTTTGGCCGAATTAGGGTATGCGGGTCTGGCTCGCCAGCCTGCAGGCCGTGGTGCTGCTTAACGTACCCTCTAATGCCTAAGGTGTTTGACCATGCCGATGGGCTGGAGGGCCGGGGAGTAGTACGGTCGCTAGCGGTCCCTTTTTCAAACCGGCTGGCTTGGGTGTCGGCCAGTCGGGTACTCAACTCGCGTAACGAGTAGCCCTCCCCCGCTTTTCAGCTATGGCCACTAAAGCCAATTTTACCAATTAAACTGACCCGGTCGCCTCTGGCCCACCGGGATCAGCCGCTCCGGTAGCTACCACTGGTAGCACCAACGCCCAACCTGGTCCAACCGGGCCAGCTGACGCTGCCGCCGAGCAACCTGGTCCCCAGTCTAGCCGACCGCGCACGGCCGAGTCCCGACGGCAGCGAAATATCCGCCGCAACCGTAAGCGGCAGGAGAAGCGGGCTGCTGCTGCGTCCGCGGAGGGCGGGCAAGCCGCGGTGAGGCCTTCGGGAGCCACCGCAGCGGGGAGGCCCTCTGGGGAGTCCGGTGGCGCGGCTGGGCCGTCAGGAACCGCCGTGTCCTCGGACTCTCAGGGGGGCAACCCTGCCGGCCTACTGCTCTCCAAGGAAAAAGCGGCCCCGCTCAAGACCTCCGAGTCCTACGCCTCCAAGGTCAAGCAGCCGCTGCAACCCGCCGTGATGATCCTCGGCGGGGATTTTGACCTGACGCCCGAGCAGCTCGACGTCGCATGGCGCACCATCGACGAGGGCTTGCTCAACCTAACCCTGAAGGGCGTCTTCGTGGACATCGTCAAGTCCACCAAGGCGAACGGGTGCATCCTACTGTGGTGCAAATTCGAGGAGAGCACCCAGCTCCTGCGGGATCAGCTGCCCAAGTTCCACTGGCACAGCGACCTGGGCCAGCTGACCTTCGCCCTGGAGAGCGAGCGGCCGAAGTCCATCCGCCATCGGATTTGGGTCCCGGCCGACAGTGCGATCAAGTCCGGGGAGCAGCTGCGGCAGCTCCTGCTCAAGCGGCACCTGGATCTCGACGCCAGTGGTCTTGTGTACCACAGCACGGTCCGCAAGGGCACGACCGGGGCCACCGTCATCCTCGGCCTGATGGAGGGATGGGCCAAGCGGCTACCGCACGGCACAAACCTCCACCTTGGTCTCCATCAACTGACCATCCTCCGCTGTGAGGAGGGCAAGGTGGAGACCAAGAACGACGGGAAGCGCGCCGCTCCCGGAGCTGGGGCTCAGGCTCCGCCGGCCAAGCGGCAGCAGCAACCTGATCCCGAGCCTAACAAGGCTATTCGCGCTGCTGAGTCCGCCTCGCGCGGACGCAGACCCGCCCGCAGTAACCGGCGGTCCGGGCTAATCCAGCGCGCACTTGACGAAGCTCAGTCTCTGAGACTTCACCTCGAGCAGACTCGTGCTGCTCGCAAAAACACCGAAAGCCAGCCGAGGGAACTGGACGACGGCATGGCTCAGCCTTCCAACTGGTGGGATTACGACCAGGAGGACGCTGCCGGCCGAGCTCAGACTCCCGACGGCGGGGCGCAAGGCGAAGGCAGCAGCCGTACCCCAGTCGCTGGGGAGGAGGGCGGTGTAGCGCGGCTAGGTGACTCACCTGCCGTGGGCGCCGTGTCCGCCTCCGCGGCGGCTGGGGAGGCGGCTGGGCTTGAGCCAATGGAAACTGGTGACTCAACTCTCACCGATGAGGCTGAGAATGAGTTGCTTTTCTCCTCCCCTGGACAGTAGACATGACCGTCTCCCAGGGCATCCACTGCTTGCAGGTCAACCTGCAGCACAGCATTGCTGCTTCGGTCAACCTCTTGAAGCACACTGACCAATACGCGCCAGGGATTATCCTTATCCAGGAACCTTGGACGCTAAGGGGCAGGCCCCAACATGTCCCCACCGGCTACCAGTGTTTAACCGCTGGCACCCGGGAGGGAAACCTGACTCCAAGATCCTGCATCATGGTGTCCAGTTCTATTAACGCATGGCTCAGATCGGACCTACCTGTCCACCAGGGACATCTGCGTCATCCAATCTGAAGACACACTCCCTGGGAGGACTACCCTCATCGCCTCGGTTTACCTACCGCGCGACGGCGAGATGATCCCAGGGGAGCTTGTCACACTGGTCGAGCTCTGCTCCACCAGAAATTATGAGCTGCTTGTGGCAGGCGATATCAACGCCCACCATACCCACTGGGGCAGTTCTGATATTAACCAGAGAGGTGAAGACTTCCTGGCTTATATTGCTACTACAACCCTTGAGTTCTGTAACTCGGGTAGTACCCCTACCTTCAATAACGGACGCCGATCGGAGGTGTTGGATGCCACCCTCGCCACGCCCAGGCTCTTCCAGAGCACTAGGGAGTGGCGGGTGTTTCCTGAGGCGTCCCTCTCCGATCACAAGTAATTCATCTCTTTCACGCTGGCCAGCGCTCGAAACGCAGGCTAGCTTTACTGGAAACGGAATGCTAGGAATACCGACTGGACCGCCTTCAGGCTTGCCCTGGAGGAGAACTATCGTTGCACTAGCGCTCCAGTCTCCATCAACACCTGCGAGGAAGCAGATGATTTTGCGGCCGCACTTACGGACTCGCTCACTGCTGCCTTCGAAGCCTCATGCCCACTAAAGGCATATAAAGGCAAACAGTCGGCCCCATGGTGGAACCCGCAGCTTGGCGACCTCCGTCGCAGAGCCAAAAGGCTTCACCGCAGGGCCCAAAAACTAAAAACCCGGCCGACCAAACCGCCTACCTGAACTCTATCCACGAGTTGAAGAGGCAGGTTAGGAACGCCAAAACCAACAAGTGGCGCGAATACTGTGAGGAACTTGAGGGCTCCCGCCCCACCTCAAGTATCGTTAAAGCCCTCACCCTGGACAAAATGTCCAAACTCTCCTCAGTCAAGAGAGCCGACGGCTCGCTCACTGAGAACCCAGGAGAAACACTGGAAGCGATGCTAACAGCGTTTTTCCCGAACGAACCAGCCAGGCCCGACCCCCCTGACCACTCAGTGGGCGGACACGTACTGGCTGACTCAATCATCACGGAGGACCGCGTTACTAAAGCAGTCTCCTCCTTCAAACCCTTCAAATCCCCAGGATCGGACGGCGTTGTGCCAGCCTTCCTGCGAGAGGCGGTGAAATGCACCGGTTTCCTGCGGAACCTTTGCCGGCTTCTGAAAGCTTGCATTGCTCTCGGCTTTGTTCCGAAACCCTGGACCGAGGCCAAGGTGGTTTTTATCCCCAAGCCCGGCCGACAGGACTGACTACCGGTCCATAAATCCTTCAGACCAATTAGCCTCACCTCCTCACTGGTGAAGCTGTTAGAGAGACTGGTGCTCTGGCGCCTCCTCTCTGTGGAACTGAAGAACAAGCCGTTCAGTGAGAACCAGCACGCCTTTCGGGCAGGCAGGTCCACGGAGAGCGCGCTTCATGTCTTGGTCGACATGCTGGAGAAAGCCGTTCTTGGCAATGGCTACGCTCTCGCTGTCTTCCTCGACATTGTTGGAGCCTTCGACAATGTCCTCTTTGAGGTTTTCGACAGAGCTCTACGTGCTAGAGGAACCCACTCGCACCTCACCCGGTGGATCATGTATATGATCAGCCACCGTACTGCCACCGCACACCTGTTGGGCCACCAACGGACGGTAAGCGTCTGCAAAGGCAGCCCCCAGGGCGGTGTCCTCTCTCAAGTTCTCTGGAACATGGTCATCGATGAGCTCCTCCAGGACAGCCATCTTGACCCCATCCTTAAGGTTGGTTACGCCGATGATGTCACAGCCGTGGCATCCGGTCCGTCAACTGAAACCCTTAGGGACCTTCTGCAAAACTTTATTCGCTCTGCTGAACAATGGGCGGACAGGTGCGGCCTCAGGCTCTCTGAGACCAAAACTGTCGCGGTCATGTTCACCAGCAGGGTTAACTGGCGTATTCGCCCACTAAAGCTTTACGGGGTGGAAATCCCATCCTGCAAGCAAACAAAGTGCCTTGGCGTTACGCTGGACCACCGGCTGAGCTGGTCCACCCACGTCCAGGCCAAAACCAAAAAAGCCCTCGCGATTCTTGCGCAGCTGCGCAGAGCCGTCGGCACCACCTGGGGCCTCACCCCGAAGTGGCTCTGGTGGATCTATACCGCAATGGTCCGACCGGCCGTCACTTACGCCGGCCTGGTCTGGACCAGCGCCTTGCAGATTAAAACCTGCCACAAAGCCCTCAAAAAGGTGCAGGGACGTGCGTGCCGCATGATCCTGAATGCCCCGCTCTCTGCTCCCTTTGACGGCCTCAACGCCTTTCTTTGCCTCCGTCGTTGTCTTTGTCCGTCGCGAGGCTGCAAAAACCACCCGCCGGCTCATCGAGGCTGGCGTTAGCTTCAAGCCACAAAGAGCGATGGCGAAGCGCAAGCTCCTGCCGCACTCTGACCTGTGCCTTAAAGTTCTGGAGGAGAGTGGGAATGCGGCTGTCCTTTCGGACGCTGAGCCGCGCTCCCTCAATCTCTACCAACGCTTCAAGGTCACTATCTCTAGGGAGAACGCCAACGACAGCTGGGTCCCTTAGGAGGTTCACTGCTTTACTGACGGATCCTCCAAAGACGGTTTATCCGGCTTTGGAGTCTGTATCCTTATCAACGGCCGCGTGATCGCTACTCACGCCCAACACACTGGCAGACTCTCCAGCGTCTTCAAGAACGAAGTCCTTGCCATCAGCTCCTGTGCAGCTGAGCTCCACAGCAGGGACTTCAAGAACAGAATTTTCTTCTACTCTGACAGCCAGGCCGCTTTGCAGGCCCTGTGTCACACCACTACGAACTCCCGAACAGTCCGCGACTGTATCGGGCAGCTCAACAAGCTGGCTCGGAGGAACACCGTCCGGCTTACGTGGATCCCAGGACACGCCGGCTTCAAAGGTAACGAGCTCGCCGACTTCCTCGCTAAGGCAGGCTGTTCCGGCTCGCCCCTTGGCCCCGTGCCCCTGGCCCCCATCCCCGCCACAACCGAGACCGAGACCGGCTCAACCACCTCGGGCCCAACCCGTCCCTGGACGATGTTTGCCGGCCCGAGAACATCCCACGGCTCATCCGGTTCCTCCGGGCCACCAAGCGAGCCTCCGTCTTCCCCACCGAAGACAACGCTGCAGACAGGACCGGCAGACCTCCCTGACCGGCCCCGCGCCCTAGCCTGTGCGGGTCTTTCAGGGATTAGCGGAATGGGCGACGCTCGCCTCCCCGCTGCGTCTTCGGACCGCCCTGCAGCTAAGTCAAAGTAAGTCAAAGTGGAGGATCACACAACCAAGTTAGGTTTTGCAGCTTTGAGAGAAAAACGATCAGTTATTCATTCGACTCGAGCTTGACGTCTCAGTAGTCGTAGATCTCAACTTCGCTGAGAATAAGCAGATCGCTCTGCTGGTAGAGAACTCGAACAGCGCTGCCGAAAGCGTTGCAGGTTAAGTTGGCGATGGAGAACGGCTCTGTCAGGTCCACTCGGTTGCACTCAACGCCACCAACCAGCAGGTTGAACTTTTTGAGCCATTCAGGATACATGATCCGGTTGTAGATGGTGAGGTAGGCCACGAAAGCCGGAGCGGTCCTTACTGGTGGCAGCTGCCGGCCCTTCCATCAGCTTGAAGACCTCGCAGGGCGGCGAGCTCAGCCAGGTGCCAGCGAAAGCGCTCAAGTTGAACAGCTGGCACAGACTCTGCAGCCAGGAGAATCCGATGCAGCCGTCTGTTTGAGCACACTTCAAAGAATAGTCCAGGATGCTTCTGCCAGCCACAGGCTTCATGCTGGCAGGTGTCGATGAGCTCTCGGATCTCAAAATTATGACGGTGATACCAGCCGCTGGCGGACTGGCGGTCAGCAGCAGCAGCAGCAGAAGGGCTAGAGAAGCATTTTGGCAATACATCTGGAGTTGGATTTGGGCAAACTGCTTCTGTCTTGGGTCCTCGATCTCCGTAGCTGTGGTAACCTACGCCCAGAAGCAATCTTTATTATTTATCGACCAAGGACAACTGAAGTTACGTTATATATAGGACGTGACACTAAGCTTTCGTGGAAATTTTTTTGGAGGCCCGTAAGCCGTATAAAGTTCTTCGTACATAAGCCTAGGATTCTGGACCTAACACCGAAAGAATTAGCTTTCTACGTGCAACTAGTCGAGAATTACATATATGTGAAGACCATGCAGGCCTCCAATAAAAATTACACGATTCGCGAGTATTGCGTCCTACTATATACTTGAGTTGTCCTTGTTATCGACTTACATTATAAAATGTCTTTCTTGTAAATGCGCGCGGATTGGCTGCGGGGGTTAATCAACCAATATTGCTCTGCCAGAAAGGATCAGGAAAAAGCTACTCTAAAACCAAAAAGTTAGACGACGGGTCCACCACTTGATTAGAAGACTGTAAGTCAAACTGCAATGGCTGATCATTAAAGGCAATTTGTTGATGCATTCGCTCCACACTACGAGTATTATACATCAATCATTTTCGTGGGCAATTCTGTCGGGACGCGAATTGTTTTTAGAGCTTTTTATTCGTGGAGAAACGATGCGAAAGCGAGCAGGTGAGAGACGGGGAGAGAGAGAGAGGGAGAGATAGATCAGGAGGGCACCTCCAATCTCAGGCACTGACTCGGTAAAAAGGACAGATGAAAGTCAGTTTAGTGAAATATGCCGATTTTTCGAATATTGAATATTCTTCGTCAGAGCGAGAGAGAGAGAGAGAGCGAGATATTTACGGTAAAGATATACCTTCGTCCGAGGAGTCCGAGTCCGAATCGAACATGTTGCCATGTGAATCGACATCTGATAGGTAAAAGTGTGACAATTAAATCTTGCGGGACTACTCAAGCTTGTCGAAAATCAGGCGCTGCTTACTCTTCAAGAATCTATGTCTTTGAAACAAACCGATTGTACCTGGAACTTGTCATACTCGCTTGTCACTTGTCAAAAACTCATATAACAAAAATCGCTATTCACTATTCATTTGTCACACTAATTGTAACTCTGACAAGTGCTCTATGAAACACCCCCCTAAATGTGCCAGCGGCCCAGGCTCGATTCCAAGTGCAGTCACATTCATTTGGGGCGAAATTGGAATCTCGGCTTGGCTCTGCTCCCAAGGCACAGTGAAGTGTAAATGCCTAACGATAAACAAAGTTAGGGCCGCTGTACACTCCTATGTGAGTGTGTCCCTGTAGGGTCATAAATCACCAGATGACAGGGTATTAATCGGCCACCTGGTATGCGGCCTTCGAGTCTACTCATGTCACCAGATATCACACAGTATAATTGACACAGTATGTATTATTGATTGATTGATTGATTTATATTGCTTTATTGATATATTGGTTGATGGATTGATTGATTGGTTGGTTGATTGATATTGATTGATTGATCCGTCACCCGGTCCGTCCCCCATAGGAAACCACGCGGTGTACTGCATTCTGTCAGATATGTCAGATGCTTTGGCGTACCTAAGGGGCTCCTTCCTGCTGGAAATGACCTTACCGAGACCTTACCGAGAACTGGCTGACCCCTACGTGGCCATATAGTAACCAATGTTGAACACGTGGCTATATGGTCAGCTGAAACCACTATAAGCGTGGCTTCCACGCTTAATTTGTCCTCTCCATAGCCGTTTGAATCGTCGAATGCGACGACTTTGTTGTACAGGTCGCACTGAGCTCCTAGCTGTTACCAATTAATATATTATTTACTAACTAACACCTTTCTGTTAGTTGGGTGAGTTGATGTTAATTACTGCATGTCGGCGATGAAGGTCAGAGCCAGTACCGAGTCAACGTTGTATGGTTGAATGCATGTACTAATTTAAGCTCATCGGCTGTCTCAAATTGATCGGAGCTCATCAGCCGAATTGACCTTTCAGAGTCTTCCATCGTTTCACAAGATTTCGCCGGGCGTCGGATCGAGTTCCATAGGAATTGTAGCTTCTGCCAGTCACCTGATCAATTCTTTGTAAAATTATTCGGCAGAAATTTAAGCCGACTGCGGCCTACATGTATACACGGAAGTTTGTTACCGTTTGTACTGGGTGCATGTGGCAAGATGCCTGCATGACAGGCGCGTCGCTGTTCTACGGTTTCGTCGCTAGACGAATCGTTGTTGCGAACAGCACAGCACAGCACAGGCCAGCACTACAGTGCAGCGCAGCAATACAGCACAGTGAAGTGATCTTAATTAAGTATGTTTTTAATGCCCAATTAATGTTATTGTTTAGTCTAATGCGAACTCAGAAGGTTTTTCTATCAGGAAAGTATTCTATCATATTCTATCATTTCTATCAACTCAGCGAGGCATCCTCAGAACAATGCGCGCCGTAGAAAATCCTGCGGAAGACGCTGCCTAGCGCATCGGCAATGGCAGCTGCCTGGCGCAGCTTGTGATGGCATTTTCGGGGGATTTTCGTGCTGAATTCAGTGCTTTATGAAACCCCAGACATTTCTTCGATCGGGTTTATGCCTGGGACCCAGACGCTTCCAAGCCTCCGTTGCGTGGCGCAATTTGCGTCACTTGTGTGCCTGAGGTGAGAAAGAAGTCGCATGTCTCGGTAGGGTAGCAGTTTTGATTGTTGCTACATGTAAGTATATTATAATAATCATATAGAGCTACAGTTTAAATGTAAGCTCATTAACTCAATTTGACAAATATAGTCGATGTGCTAGCTTTAGTTAGTTTAGTTAGTTTAGTTATTTTCCGTTGTACAGCTTTTAAGTTTTTATGTTTCTTAGAACTCAATTTTCGTTTTCGTTTGTACGTCAGTCAGTCACGAGTCCCGACTTAGCCGCATTCAGATATCTGGATTGTCTAGACAGCTATTAAGATGCCCTATTGGAATAGTTTGACAATCGCAGATGACTGTCTGTTGCATTTTTAGAATTTTCCAGTATGTTGTGGTGTTGCAGTCAACAAACAGCAGCTGCAGAATTTTCTCATTTTTCTGTAGGGCCTTTTTTCTTATTATATTAAATACTCTTATTTAAAAGTCTGGCTTTTCTTAAATATAATAAATTTACCTAATTTTCATTAAAAAGAATATAATAGGCTTAGATTTTCAATTTTTTATCTTCCAATTTGAATTTTAAATTTTTTGTGATAAATATATTGAATGCTTATGCTTATAGAAATGGTAGGCCTAGCTGTGTCTATAATTTTGAAGCTTATAGGCATATACACTATGTGAGCACACATGGTATCATTGCTTTAAATATACCATCTTTAGTGTCAAATAGATTTATATTGGGGACATGGCTACCTTCTATGTCTAAGTATAAACTCATTCAATAATGATATGACATGGCTACTAGTGCTATATAGACTTCATCAACATGGCCATTATCTCCAGTGTGAGATGCATTCTATATTGCATAGATATGGCTGCCATGTCTATAAGCTCCATACATGCGCAACAGTCGGCCAAGTTGGCCAATCTGGCCGACCGATTTGGCAGCCAACCAAGGAAGTCGCAAAAATGCCCACCCAAAAAATAACCCAAGTAGTAGTACTAAGTAGCTGATGAGGCATTTTAGCTTAATAAAACAGTCATAGTTACTCCTGCCATTTACCCAAAGTTGCATTAATTTTGCTTTCGGGTTTTGTTATATGTAAGTCACATTTTTGGCCAAAAACTATGTCGCATTTTTGTTAAAACTAAGTCGCACGGCTGACTGAATTTTGGAGGTTGCACATGTATGATAAGCTCTAATATTATAGACATGGTGGCCTGGCCATATCTATTAGTATTAGTATGGACCTAATCAGTATTAGCCAAGATGGAATTCTTGCACAAAAATTGCAACGCGTTTTTGATTTTGGGAAAAAAATTGCGAAAAATTGTGCAATGCGAAAAAATTGCGCACCTATATAGGCTGCAAAAATGTGACAAAAATTGCAATTTATTTTGCGACTGTCGCACAGTTTAAATTACTGATTTTACAGTATTAAATGTAGAATTACTACAAAACATTACAACGTAACATTTTATAGTTCGTTATTTACGAACTGTTCAAATTTAAAAATTTTTACTTCAAAAAACAAAGATAATCAGTCTTCTATTTATTGTAACAAGTCGTCTGAAAATGAGAGTATGAGACTATTGCTAAAAATGATTTGGACAATTGGTAATACCAAAAATTGCGCCACTAAATTTTGTTTAAGATGGTAACAATTGGGTTTGGTTCAATATGGAATTGCGCGCCAAAAAAAGTTGCAATTTTCTGTTTTATATGCTAGATGCAAGAATTCCATGCTGGAATATTAGAGACATAGCTACTATTTCTATAAGTTTTTAGATTATAGATAGCTGTGGTATCTCTACATGTGGCATAACATATATTATCCATAGGACTGACTTACCTGATTATAAAAAGTTGAAATAGATATTGAGGTGGGGGTAGAGAAAGTTTGAAGAAATTGGGTGTTTTGAAATTATGTTGCTAATACCAATGAGGTGGCCGGGATAGAATTCTTGCTAAAAAATTGCAACGCATTTTTGCATTTAGGAAAAAAATTGCAAAAAATTGCGCAATGCAAAAAAAATTGCGTACCTGTACAGGCTGCAAAAAATGCAACAAAAATTGCAAATATTTTTGCAACTGTTAGCACAGTTTAAATTACTGATTTTATAGTATTAAATGTAGAATTATTACAAAAATGTTACAATGTAACATTTTATAGTTTATTATTTACAAACTGTTCAAATTTAAAATTTTTTACTTTAAAAAACAAAGATAATCAGTCTTCTATTTATTGTAACAAGTTGTCTGAAAATGAGAGTATGAGACTATTGCAAAACATTATTTTGACAATTGGTAATGCTGAAAATTATACCATTAAATTTTGTTTAAGATTATAAAAATTGCGTTTGGTTCAATATAGAATTGCGCGCTGAAAAAAAGTCGCAATTTTCCATTTTATATGCCAGATGCAAGAATTCCATGCTGGTGAGGTAGGGCAAATTTCATGTTTGAATTGCCGCCTGCATTGTCTCGGCACTTGTAAAGCCGGAAAATTTTGTAAACAGATATGTTTAACTTCTCCTTGATACTCCATTTGCCAGGCCCTCAATTCCGGAGGGAGGGTAATTGTAATTGTAGTTGAGCAGTCTTTTAATGGCATGGTCATTCAAATTGGGTCCTTAGACACCGTGAATGTCGTGATCTATTGATGTGTTCAGTTTGTTACTATCAGTAGTAAAGTAGCGCTGCCACCACTATAATTTTGTATTATGGAACGTTAAGGGTCTCAGAGCTTTCTTTGAATTGAGACTGATTGGTTATTTTATGCCCTGCAGGCAAATGACTCAATAGAGACTAAATGCTTCGATTAAGAACAACTAAATAAGATATTAATTGACTGGTTATTATTTATAGTATTTTGCACCAGAAAATTTAATTACTACAAATCAAATACTAGATGATTATTGTCAAACTTTAGGCTGAGGAATGTGTGACGAATCAGCCATGCCAAGGGTGAGCAAGAAAATTAATATGCGTCAAACACTAGAGCAATAAGGTTAAACAAATTAAGGAATAGAGCTTGTCTGTCAAGGGGAGAGCAAACAAATGCAACAAAAACGCAAAAACAATGATGACAACAAAGTAGAAGGAAAGGAAAAACACACAAAAAATTGGTTATAGACGAATGTTAATATATATAAAATGGCACAGTTAACCCAGGGGGTGGGACAATGGATGGGACAAGGAAAGGGACACCCTATGGGAAAATGGAAAACCTGGGCGCTAGAAGCGATAAAACAGCAAAGACCATAGGAGGGAGCAACGAAGGGTGCAGACAAAGGAGCAAAGGCAGGGACAAATGGGGGAACAGGCAAAGGAACAAACATTGAAGAAAATTGACATCAGTCATAAATCACTGGAACAATGGTAGTCCACGACTCCACCTTGTCCGCGCTGCAGGTCTGTTGTTGTTCATTCCAGTGGTAGACCGCCCTACCACAATATCTAATCTTAATCTCTCCTAATACTAAAACCGACGCGATGTTTGTCTGTCTGTCTGTCTGTCTGTATGTAGCAAGTGAACTCCTACAATTCTGCCAAGTCAGCGTTGAAACTTATATGGGAAAACTGCAAATTTTCCGGAGCAGGCTTTAGGCTATTTTAATTTTTAATTTTCCAATTTTAACATCCCTAAAAAAGCAGAAAACTGCTTTTTTAACCCCCAATAACCTTCTTTGGCCACTCTGCCTGGGGCTGCAGCCAGTTTGTAAAAATAGCCACCCCAACCTCCGCCCGCGGGCCGCTGTGTATTGAGGGGTGGTGGGTGCGAGTGGAAATAAAACCTCCCGCGTGTTGGGGGGGTTCAGTTAAATTTAATGCTTCCCCCAGAACGGGGGGTTGGGCTTGGGCTGAGTGTACATAGCAGTTGTACAGTGTAAACAGATAGATAGGAATCAGGACTGTGTCGAGATTCAATTGGTTTTATTATTGGCGCCTTTTTTTCTCCATAGGCAGCCCTGTGTATTAGCTTAGCAGTGAAATTCAATGAATTGCAAGCTTCTCTAGCAAGCAGTCGGGAAATCGGTAAATTTCAAACGCTAACTGTTCCTCGAGTTTTAAACTTTGAGAGGAGAAACTTATATTGCTGGAAAGATCTTGCAACGCAGAGTTCGAGGATATAAGTTGTATGCTTTAAATATGAAAACTAAAAGCTTTTCATTGGGAAAACTATTCCCATACTTTTAACTTTTTGCAAAAATTGTAATCAGTTTTGCGAGACGTAATAGATAAAGTTGGGGTGAGGGTTCAACTTCTCACTGCTGCTGTGTATTGGAGGGTTGATTTAGATTGACTGACTGACTGTGAAATCAGTTGCGCAATGAATTGATTCAATTAGTTCAATATTTTTATCAGTGCCTTTTAACACAAACCTGTGCGTAGTTCTAACCCTAACCCTAACCCTAACCCTAACCAATGAATCCGGAGAGTTGAGTTGTTTGACGGAAAAAATTCGATTGAGTCCAGTTTAGTGGAGACGATTTCAATGTTTTAATTTTGACGAAGAGGATTTCTGTTTCGTGGAGAGGATTTCGATGGTGTTCAGTTTCGTGGAGAGGATTTCGATGGTGTTCAGTTTCGTGGAGAGGATTTCGATGGTGTTCAGTTTCGTGGAAAGGATTTCGATGATGTTCAGTTTCACGGAGAGGATTTCGATGATGTTCAGCTTCACGGAGAGGATTTCGATGATGTTCAGCTTCATGGAGAGGATTTCTGTTTCGCGGAGATAATTTATGATTGATTTCTGTTTTATGGAGACGATTTTGATGGATTTAAGAGGATTTCGAAGGAGTCCAGTTTCACGGAGAGGATTTCGATGGTTTTCAGTTGCACGGACAGGATTTCTGCTTCGCGGAGAGGATCTTGATGGATTTGGCATCTTCAATCAGTCAGAGAAGAGAGTAAAGACAAGAATGAAAAGAGTAGAGAGATGAGTGGGTAGAAAAGAGAGTAGAAATGAGTGGAGAGATTAGACATGACAGATCGGAGAGAAGAGGGGAGTAAGGCGGGAACGAAGGAGAGAGAAGAGAAGAGGAGAGAGGAGATGAGAGGGGAGATATGAGATAGCAAAGAGGAGACAGGAGAGATAAGAGGAGAGAGAAGAGAGGAGGGATAAGAGCGTACAGAGGAAATAGAAGAGGAGAGAGTAGAGAAGAAAGAAAAAGAGTACAGATGAGAGATGAGAGAGGAGAGGAGAGAGGAGAAAGTAGAGACGAAAGACGAGGGAGAAGAGATAGATAAAGGGAGTAGAGATGAGAAGAGAGAGAGGAGAGAGAAGAGAGAGGAGAAGGGAGAGAGAAGAAAGATCAGAAAAAATGTGGTGAGAGTTATGAGAAATAAGCAGTAAGGAGAAAGAAGAGGGTAAAGATAAGAGTGCAGAGAGGAGAGATGAGAGATGCGATGAGAAAAGAGAGTGAGAAAATAGGAGAGAAGAGATTAGAGATTAGAGAAGGTAAAAATGAGAGGAGAGAAGAGAGAATAGAAAGGATAGAAAAGAGAGAAGAGAGAAGATAAGAGATAGTAGAAAGGAAGGAAGAAAGATTGGAGATAAGAAAGGAAAGGGCGAGAGCATATAGGAGATATGAAAAATAGGAGCAGAGAGGAGAGAGAAAAAGAAGAGATAGAGGTTAGAGAAGAAAGATAAGAGAGTAAAGACATGAGAGAGTAAATGAGAGAGGAGAGAAGAAGGGAGAGATAAGAAAGAAGAGAGGAGACAGGAGACAGAAGTGAAGAGGAGAGATACATGTATGAGAGGAGAGACAAGAGACAGGAGAGGGTACAGACGAAAGACGAGGGAGAAGAGGTAAATAAGGGAGTAGAGATGAGATGAGAGAGAGGAGAGAGAAGCGAGAGGAGAGAGGAGAGAGGAGAGAGGAGAGAGGAGAGAAATGGAAGATCAGAGATGAGAGAGTTAAGAGAGGAAAGTAGTGAGGAGAGGAGAGATGAGAGATGCGATGAGAAGAGATGCGTGAGAACATAAGAGAGAAGAGATTAGAGATTAGAGAAGAGAGGGGAGAAGATGAAAGGAAAAAGGAGAGGAGAAAAGAGAGAAGAGACAGGGGATAGTGGAAAGGAGGAAAGAAAGATAGGAGACAAGAAAGTAGAGTGTGAGAGCGTATATGATATATGAGAAATGAGAGCAGAGGGGAGAGAGAGGGTAAAGAGAGATGATAGATAAGTGAGTAGAGATGACATATGAGAGAGGAGAGAAGAGGGAGAGATAAGAGTGAAGAGAGGAGACAGAAGACAGAAGTGAAGAGGAGAGATATGAGAGAAGAGAGGAGACAAGAGACAGGAGAGGGTACAGACGAAAGACGAGGGAGAAGAGATACATAAGGGAGTAGAGATGAGAGGAGAGAGAGGAGAGACTAGATATAAGATAGCAAAGAAGAGAGAGCAGAGATGAGAGACTAGAGATGGAAAGCAGATTAGAGAGAAGAGATAAGAGACTACACTGTAGAGATGAGAGGGAAAAGAGGAGAGCAAAAAGGCTTTACAGAGGATTTGGAGATGATTTGGAAGATGGGATTCAAGTCATGGAGTTTCAGCTGATGGATTTCAGGGAATGGAATTCCGGTGATGGGAGTTCTTCCCCTTTCTCCTCCGGAGGAGGAGTTCCACTCGTACATATACTAAAACTCTAGCGATGTTTCTGTCTGTATGTAGTAAGTGAACTCCTACAATTCTGCCAAGTCAGCGTCGAAACTTATATGGGAAAACTGCAAATTTTCCGGAGCAGGCTTTAGGCTATTTTAATTTTTAATTTTCACATTTTAACATCCCTAAAAAAGCAGAAAACTGCTTTTTTAACCCCCAATAACCTTCTTTGGCCACTCTGCCTGGGGCTGCAGCCAGTTTGTAAAAATAGCCACCCCAACCTCCGCCCGCGGGCCGCTGTGTATTGAGGGGTGGTGGGTGCGAGTGGAAATAAAACCCCCCGCGTGTTGGGGGGGTTCAGTTAAATTTAATGCTTCCCCCAGAACGGGGGGTTGGGCTTGGGCTGAGTGTACATAGCAGTTGTACAGTGTAAACAGATAGATAGGAATCAGGACTGTGTCGAGATTCAATTGGTTTTATTATTGGCGCCTTTTTTTCTCCATAGGCATCCCTGTGCATTAGCTTAGCAGTGAAATTCAATGAATTGCGAGCTTCTCTAGCAAGCAGTCGGGAAATCGGTATATTTCAAACGCTAACTGTTCCTCGAGTTTTAAACTTTGAGAGGAGAAACTTATATTGCTGGAAAGATCTTGCAACGCAGAGTTCGAGGATATAAGTTGTTTGCTTTATATATGAAAACTAAAAGCTTTTCATTGGGAAAACTATTCCCATACTTTTAACTTTTTGCAAAAATTGTAATCAGTTTTGCGAGACGTAATAGATAAAGTTGGGGGGAGGGTTCAACTTCTCACTGCTGCTGTGTATTGGAGGGTTGATTTAGATTGACTGACTGACTGTGAAATCAGTTGCGCAATGAATTGATTCAATTAGTTCAATATTTTTATCAGTGCCTTTTAACACAAACCTGTGCGTAGTTCTAACCCTAACTCTAACCCTAACCCTAACCCTAACCAATGAATCCGGAGAGTTGAGTTGTTTGATGGAAAAATTCGATCGATTGAGTCCAGTTTAGCAGAGACGATTTCAATGTTTTAATTTTGACGGAGAGGATTTCTGTTTCGTGGAGAGGATTTCGATGGTGTTCAGTTTTACGAAGAGAGGATTTCGATGATGTTCAGCTTCACGGAGAGGATTTCTGTTTCGCGGAGATAATTTATGATTGATTTCTGTTTTATGGAGACCATTTTGATGGATTTAAGTTTCAAGGAGAGGATTTCGAAGGAGTCCAGTTTCACGGAGAGGATTTCGATGGTTTTCAGTTGCACGGACAGGATTTTTCTGCTTCGCGGAGAGGATCTTGATGGATTTGGCATCTTCAATCAGTCAGAGAAGAGAGTAAAGAGAAGAATGAAAAGAGAAGAGAGATGAGATGAGATGATAGAAAACAGAGTAGAAATGAGACGAGAGATTAGACATGACAGATGGGAGAGAAGAGGGGAGTAAGGCGGGAACGAAGGAAGAGAAAAGAGAAGAGGAGAGAGGAGATGAAGGGAGAGGATATGAAGGGAGAGGATATGAGAGAGGAGATATGAGATAGCAGAGAGGAGACAGGAGAGAAAAGAAAGGAGGGATAAGAGAGGAAAGAGAGAAGAGAGGTGAGAGGTGAGAGGAGAGAGATGAAAGATCAGAGATCAGAGATTCAAGAGAAGAAAGTAGTGAGGAGAAAGAAGAGGGTAAAGATGAGAGTGCAGAGAGGAGAGAAACGAGAGGAGACAGGTGGTAGAAAGGAGTGTAAAAAACAGGATATAAGAAAGGAGAGAGTGAGAGTGAGAGCATATAGGAAAGTGTAAAAGGGGAGAGAGAATAGATAAGTGAGTAGAGAAGAGATATGAGAGAGGAGAGAGGAGAGATTAGAGAAGAGATGAGGGGAGATAAGAGGAGAGAAGAGGGAATGGAGAGGAGAGAAAAGAGAGGAGAGGAGACAGGTGATGCAGTAGAAAGGGAAGAAAGATGGTAGATAAGAAAGGAGAGGGTGAGAGCGTATAAGAGATACGAGAAATGAAAGCAGAAAGAGAGAAAAGGAAAGAGAGAAAGTAGAGCGGAGACGATAGATAAGTGAGTAGAGATGAGATATGAGAGAGGAGAGAAAAGGGGAGAGATAAGAGAGAAGATATGAGAGTAGACAGGAGAGGGTACAGACGAAAGGCGAGGGAGAAGAGATAAATAAGGGAGTAGAGATGAGATATGAGAGAGAAGAGATAAGCGAGAAGAGTAGGAATAGAGGCGAGAGAGAAGCGAGAGAAGGGAGAGAGGAGGGAGAAGAGAGATGAAAGATCAGAGATGAGAGAGATTAAAGTGTAGAGAGGAGTAATCAGTGAGGAGAAAGAAGAGAGTAAAAATAAAAATCAGAGCGCAGGGCGCAAGAGATGAGAGATGGGAGTTGATAGATTGTAGAGGATTTGGAGATGATTTGGAAGATGGGATTCAATTCATGGAATTTCAGCTGATAGGAGTTCTTCCCCTTCAGAATTCCGGTGATGGGAGTTCTTCCCCTTTCTCCTCCAGAGGAGTTCCACTCGTCTAACTATAAAAATCAAAACTCTGTCTGTGTGTCTGTCTGTCTGTGGACAATTTTGATCGCTATGGACTCCCAAACCGCTCAACCAAATGACACCAAACTTTACACCCACCCTAAACTTACTACGGAGAATGTCTTAGGCTACTTTTAAATTTCCTAGACTCAAGTCTTCCTACCTAAAAGTACAAAAAACTGCTCAAAATACGCGATTTTTTCACTAAATCCTCCATAGCGCCGCTCCACTTTTACCGATTCTCTTCAAATTTGACACAGACAATCTTCAACTATTTTGGCACAATTATGTAAAATTTCGAGTCTCAAAGTTAATCCTGAGTGGTGCTGTGCACTTTTAAAATTAGGCTGTTTTTTTCAGCCTAGCAACCACCCCAACCTCCGCCCGCCTCTCTTTCCCGATCTGGGCCCAGATGTGTAAAAGGGTTTCAAAATTGACTAACTTTCAGCTGCCATAAGTTTGCTCTACGTAAATCGATTGACTTCAAACTTGACACAATTCTTCATTGACTCATTCTCTGTCAAAATGTAAAGTTTCAACTCTGTAACCTAATCAAGTAGAAGGCATGAGGGGGCTTCTGGGACAAAATTTTTCACCTCCTCCATAATCCCATTAAATCCATCCATATTATCCCTGACAGAATCAGAAAAAAAGGGGGGTCGCACTCGCTCCGAAAACGTTCTCCATAATCCACCTAAATCCATCCATATTATCCCCGACAGAATCAGAAAAAAGGGGGGTCGCACTCGCTCACAAAACATCCTCCATAATCCCATTAAATCCATCCATATTATCCCTGACAGAATCAGAGCATAACAGGTGTCCTAGTTGCTCCGAAAACTTCGAACATAATCCCATTAAATCCATCCATATTATCCCTGAATCAGAGCATAACAGGTGTCGCACTCGCTTACAAAACTTCGAACATAATCCTCCTAACCTATCCTCCTTCCTCCACGACAGAATCAGAGCATAGCAGGTGTCCTACATAATCCACTGACATCCACCCATAGCATCTTCGAAACAATCAGAAAACAATCTGTATTCTTCTCCACACATTCAATTCGCAATTCGCTACGCATCCCAAAGACTTTGAATCCCCTAACCCAGGGTCCTTACCCTTTGAAAAAAAATTAAATTTTCTCTAAAAATGTTTCCAGTTGTCTCTCCGGGTTCTTATTACAAAGCGCACGAGCCTAATTACAAGAGTAAGTACCGATGCAAGAAGGAATGCAGCGAGTACATGAGAAAATATTGGCCCGGCGTTGATATCATCGTCCCTAATATTAATCAAGCTCTCCAAAGACATTGGTTTCATAAGTATGGAGTAACCTACGTAAAAGATTACGATAGCTACTATAACTTTGCAGAAATCATTAGGCAGTTGAAGTTTACTAAAAACATACTAAGTTCATTTATTCACAAGTATATTTACATAAAACAGGAGGAAATAAGGAGGAAAGAGCAGACACTGAGTGTGCAGGGCTATCCGCCCGAGAATTTCCTCCGCGACGTGCGAGCTAGTTGCACGGTTGGAAATGAATAGGGTAGAGGAAGAACAAGATATTGTAGATCCTCGCACAATCCAAAATCGATATTATTCGGATCCAGAAGAATATTGATTTTCCTCCCGCTCATTTTGTGTACAGCAAATTGTATATGGCAATAGCCCTATAATTCTGCCCGCTTGCCAGACTCTAGCAGCCCCGTCCCGTCCATGGCTCCCGTCCCGTCCCTCTCTCCCTCTCTTGCTTGCCAGTGCCTCAATTGTAGCACAATAGAAGCTAGAACGGCCTTGCCTCTTGGACTTGGAGTTGTAAACTATAGATTTTCCTCCCGCTCATTTCGTGTACAGCAAATCGTATAGGGCAGAGTTCTTCCAGGGTTAATATAGATTTATACTTACTGGGTATAAGAGAGCGTATTGTGTCTTTAACCGGTTCCACCAGCTGCTGCCACATTTGCCGCCCAGGGATAACAACGTTACCGTGTCAGTGTCGATCGCGCGGAAGCTACTGTATCTATTGTATAATGCACTGAGAAAAATTCTTAGAGCCATATCTTAGAGTAGAGCTTAGTATTGAGCAGAGCTCTACCTACTAAAGAACTACTGATTCCCGATTCAGTATCCATATACGCGCTAAATATTTTTTAAATCTGCAAGGTAATAATTATTAATATATTTGCTTATACTAGTTCTGCTTTTTTTTCATTTACTTCACCTACAATGTGTTTTAGAATTTCAATGGACATAGCAATGCCTACATTTGAGGATGATTTGGTTGCTTTAGTAAGGAGGATGTGCGAGAGTGATGACATGAAGCAATCGAAGTATTGGATTGAGGAATTTAACAAAGTTGCGAGGCGATTCAATAAGTGTGTGATTAATCTACCATCTATCACTGGTAGGGTGGAAGGAATTGACGAACGAAAGAAGTTGGAGCACATCAATGAGGCTGCGAACTTACTCCGTGATTCACTTGCTCGTGTCATTCCACAACCGGCTGTGGAATTTGTCTCTGGGAGGCACGACATTGCAGAAGTTGTGAATGAGCTCAACAAAATTGAAAAAATGATAAATGAACTACAAAATCAAGGACTTCAATACGGAATAAAGGCTGGAAAAATTCTGATCCGCATGAAGCTCGTACTGTCTGCTGAGGAATATAGAGCGTTTGCCATGAAGCTTCGATTTAAGCCGGTTTGGGGGAATTTCTTAATCCGGGTGGCAAGACTCAGCAACACTCGCCCTATTCTAAATCGTTGTGGCATCTCGCTGTATCGACTGCGCTCAATAATTAAGTATGCCGATGAGGCATTGAAGATGCTAGAAGAAGAAGAGGCCAGTGCACTCCTGGGTTAACTAATCTGCTGTGACTAATGATTCTTGCTGCTATGACTCTTGCTTTTTCACATAAAAAACTTTTCACACTGAATACTGCAGTATCTGCTGCTTTTCACATTGAATACTTTTCACATTGAATACTGCAGTATCTGCGGCACATTGAGTATAGGATAATGGTTGACAATAAACAGCTGCCATATCCGTTCCGCTCAACACCCACCCACCACACGGCAAAATGTCATAAGGAAAATATAGCCGCCCTTTACAAGCTTTCTTTCCAACCGCTAGAGCCACTTGAATCATTCTGCTCTCTCAACCCCCAGCTCTTTCAGCAGTCTTCCTAATTCTTTGCTTGGCGCGTGCAATGCAAAACCCACCCCACCCTCGACGTCCATTCCCAATCCCAACTTTGCCTTACTAAAAATAACAGCTTTAACTAGCTTCCGAGCGATCGATTCCTTCCACCCGCTTGAAGCCCCTATATTGTCTAGTCTCTTAAGCATTTCTTTGTCCCAGCGATTCTTCTCCTCAGGAAAATCTCTATACTTAACGTCGTGCCACATGCAGACAGAGTCTAGCTCGTTCACAGGCTCATGCCCAGGATGTGGATTATTGTTTTTATCTAGCTGTATTTCAAGTGGATTCAAAGGCCCGCAATATTTATAGCCGGGAAGTGTCCAGCCTTTGTTCGGATGAGGAAGCTTTTCTATCAGTCCATGTGAATCTAACTTACCACCAGAGCGCTGCATTATTTTATTTAAAATTTTCTTTTTAAATAAATGACAGATCAGAAACTTAAAAAACTCTACTACAGCGACAAAGGTTTCTTTGTAGGCAAAAATGCCGTTAGTAAACTCATGGAGCTGAGTAAGGAACCAAAAGCTACAGTAGAAAAATGGCTCTCTAAGCAGGCTGTCTTTCAAGTCTATTTCCCACCAGTAAAATTTGAAAGGCCCCATTTCAGTATTTATAAACCTAATGAAGCGCACCAAGCAGATCTTTTGTTTCTCCCCAATGACTCAGGCTACAAGTATGCTCTCACAGTAATAGACATTGCTTCCAGATATAAGGAAGCTCGCCCACTCAAGACGAAGAAGTCAGAGGTTGTTGCCAGCGCACTGCAAGATATTTATAAAAACTCTCCGCTCACATACCCCCAAATCTTTATGACCGACCCGGGTAAGGAATTCATGGGTGTAGTGAAATCCCTTATGGAAAAGAAAAACACAGAGATTCGCTATGGCAGAACAAACTTGCACAGAGACCAGGCTTTTGTGGAAAGATTCAATCTAACTCTAGCCAAGAGACTATTCACTAAACAGACAGCGCAAGAACTCAAACTGAGTGCGGGGCAATACTATACCAAGTGGACAGAAAGACTCCCCATTGTTATAGAGCAACTGAACAATGAAGTCACACGTATGACTGGATTGAAACCGTCCCATGCAATTAAACAAGACACTGTCAAACTTAAGGCAACTCAAAGAACAGACAACAATACTACAACCCCACACAACACACACAACACAAAACACACCTCGAACTACCCTCAGCTTCCAGGAGTTGAATCACCATACATACTGACAAACTCTGAGTTTCTACGCTTTTTATATCTACCTGGAGAGCTAGAGAAAGACACCAAAAGAAGAGCTACAGATCCATACTTCAGCCTTGATGTACATAAAATAGACAGACATTTTACATCCGACTCTGGAGAGTATTACTTTTTATCTCAAGCCTTTAACCCTAAATCCCCCACGCGGTCATTCACTAGAGCTGAACTCCTAGTGATACCAGCTGACACAGAAATTAATTAAAATATTAAAATAAAAAAATGACAAAGATTGAAACCAGAACCATCAATAAACTCAATAAAATCATTGAATCAAAGAGACCAGGTCTTATATCAATAAAAGGTGCCAAAGTAAAAGTCGATCCCGTGCAGCAAATAGTTCAGTGTAATGAGCAAAGACACAGCATCACAGATGAAAAGTTAGGAGGAATCCTACCATTAGCAGCTCTTATCCCGATTATTGCAGGCGCTGTAAGTGCCGCAGGTGGTGTAGCTGGAGGTGTAGCAACTGCTGTTAAAGCTGGTAATGATAGAGCCCACCAGCTTGAATTGCAAAAGATTGCAAGAGACAAAGGTATAACAATTAAGGCAGGAGAGGGCTGCCCCGATTGTGATGATCGTGATGATTGTGAGCATGAAAATTCTATAAGCAAGTCTGACATTGTCAAAGCTATCATGACACTGCACAATGCTGGGTTTACAATAATGCGGATGTGATGAGGTTTAAAACCCCACTTTATCCAGCTTCATAAACCTAGCGCTACTTATAGAATGTAGAAACAGTTCAACTTTTCTATCAGGGTGGTCACCCTCAAAATTTTTTTTTTATTTTAGAGAAAAAAATGCCAAAAGCTAATCCAGCAAAAGATTTAGTCAACAAACATTTTTCAAAAGGCGTCTCATTTCAAGACAAAAGTAATTTACTAAGAGAAGCATGTAAACAAAAGTTTAACACCGACCCTGGTCACCTGGGAAGCTATGAAAAACAGTTGGAAATCATCAATCAATTAGAATCCAACCAATATGCGCCTATGCAAAATCCTGCAAAGGAACACCAAGAGAGGAGTCGCAACTTAGTTAACAAATATGAAACTCTTACTGGTGAAAAAGCAAAGTACCCACAAAATAAGCAGGAACAAGAGAAATTAGAGCAATTAATCCATTTAAAAGAGTCGGAGCTTGCCATTGAAGAGATTAATTTTGCACAGAGGAAGTTTACAGAACATTACATAGAGTACACAATCCCAATTAACGACACCAACGGTACCACCGCAAACATCTACGACTATAAAGACAGCATCCAATCAGTTGTTGATCACACACTCAAAACACGCAAGACTTTTAAACTACAGATATCATTCAAGATTGCGTTTTATATGCCTGCGAAACCCACTGAGCATCTCGAGTATTACATGACAACAAAGGCAAAGCCATTCACCCCAACAGACACACTGGATCCTTTCCTTCAAGATGTCACTAAGAAAATTGAAGCGTTTACATCCAGAGGTTCCGGATGGGTCGTAGGAGGGATTCAAAGAGCGACTGTCATGGTCATGAAATATGACCCACTTAAAGCCTCCTCTTATATAGAGCTCCCGCATAAGCTAGCCGGCAAAAAAGCTTGCATAAATGTTAAAAATAAAGACAATTGCTGTGCTCTATGGCAGTTCTTTCTGCACTTTTAGTGTCCTCACCACCCCGAAAGAACCTCAAATTATCAAAATTATTTCAACTACTATCTCATCGAATGCGAAAAGAAGGGAATCAGGTTTGACAAAGGAGGCTTGGCGATCTCTCAGATCCCAAAGCTAGAAGAAGTGTTTAATAACAAAATTAGAATCACAGTCTTTGAGTGGAGTGAAAAAACTGAGAAAGTTCAACCGGTCAGATGTAGCAAAGACGTTTTAGATCCTGAGGGGAAAAGGCGGACTGAAGTGGATCTTCTAGTGATTGGTAATTTACTAGAGGAGGCTCACTATGTTTGGATTAAAGATCTTTCAAGACTCATTCACAAGCAGTTGAATAATCATCACGAGGCTGTTGCCATCTGCCGCTTGTGCCTTAAGCATTACAGTGGACCTGAACGCTTTGAAAAACTAACAGAGCATGAATTATCATGCGAGGATCACCCGACAAACTGCTCTCTTCCTTCAGCTGAAGAGAAGTATCTCCGGTTTAAGAACTATCACAAGATGGAGAAGCTCCCATTTGTTGTATATGCTGATTTCGAATGCTCAATCACCTCCAAACTCAAAAACATGTCCCCAATTCAGTAGCATATGCCTTTATTAATACAAAAGGACTTGTTGAGTATAATTATTTCTTTGGAGAGCAGTGTGTGGAGCAGTTTATTGCCAGAATGTTAGAGTTGCAAAAGTATTAGCACCCTTCAACCTGTTCCAATAATGATGACTGAGGAGGATGAAAGCAATTTCCTATCAGCAACTCATTGCCACATCTGCAGGAAACATTAACTTGCACTAATATTAAAAACCCCACCGTTAGGGACCACTGCCACTTTACTGGGAAATTTAGAGGTGCAGCGCATAACACCTGTAATCTAAAGCTAAAATCGAACATTCATGATCTAACGATATTTTGTCACAACGCAAAGAACTATGACATGCATTTAATAGTTGAAAAAATCGGCATGATTCCAGACATACACCTTGATTGCATCGCAGAGAACAAGGAGAAGTTTAAGTGTGTTGATATTAAACAGGATAATTCGGGTACAGGTAAAATAAGACTGAAGGATTCATATCAATTTCTAGCTGCCAGTCTAGACGAACTAAGCAAGAATCTAAAAGATGAACAATGTACATATACAAAGATGTTTGCAAGTAAAATTAACAACAGTGATGAATCATTTAAACTTTTAAGAAAGAAAGGCTTCTACCCCTATGAAAATATTACTGGGTATCACGTATTTGAAGAAGGTTTACCACCACAGGAGAAGTTCTTTTCAAAGCTAACAGACTCTGGAATCTCTGACAAAGACTATGAGCACGCGAAGCATGTCTATAATTACTTTAATTGTCAAAACTTCTTCCAGTATCACCTGCTTTACCTCTTCACAGATGTGTTTCTGCTGGCTGATGTGTTTGAAACCTTCAGATACACCTGGTACACAGCATATGGCCTCGATCCAGCACATTATGTGTCTCTGCCTGCCACTAGCTGGGAATCTTTGCTTAAAATGAAATGGGATCAAGATCCAGATTGGTACATTGAACTTCTTACAGACATTGACATGTACAATTTTGTCGAATCGTCAAAGCGAGGAGGGATCTCAATTTACATTGAATCTTACAATAAGGAGCAGCCCTCAAACTACATTACTTACTTGGACGCTAATAATCTCTACGGGTGGGCGATGAGTCAAGATCTTCCAGTTAGAGATTTTCGATGGTTACCCTCATCAGAATTCAAACGGGACTTTTCATTGGCTGCCATTTATGAAGTTGATGTTTACATTCCACCAGAGCTTCGACACTATTTCTCTGACTTTCCACCCTTCCCAGAGAACATCAAGTGCCCGAAAATAATCGAAACTCCCAATGATAATAATGGAACTTGGCACCTGTCAGGAACAGAAAAAGAACATACAGAGAAACTAACACAGAATCTAAACAACAAGACACGTTACAAAATCCATTACAAACTGCTTCAGTATTTTATCTCACTTGGTTGCAGGGTCACCAAAGTTCACAGGGCTCTTACATTTACAGAGGAAGCGTGGATGAAACCCTACATTGATAAGAACACCCAGTTTAGGACCAAAGCAACCAACGACTTTGACAAGAACCTCTTTAAGTTGGCCAACAACTCTGTCTATG
>NIVC01000556.1:110000-265125 GCA_002269645.1 Macrostomum lignano | reverse complement strand
AACCATATTATTCACACAATTCAGCAAAAGAAGATTGGACTGTCAGGTGCAGATAACAAGAGATTCATTTTGATGACAATATAACAGTCTACCGTTCGGGCACTGAGAGGTTTGAAGGTTTAGGAGGGGTGGGGTTAGGTTTAAGAGAAAGTTTAATCAAAATCATAAAAATGACGACAAATAACTTTCTTGAAGATTTGGCTAACGAACTGGAAATCCCAAACTTTAGAGAATATTTATGAGGGACACTCTGCCTGATTTTCCTCTAAGAAAGAATGCGCATCATGAACTTTGACACCACGATAAGCCAGGATCTCATTGGGTTTGCTGGGTGATTGATCCGATCGCAAGCACAAGTGTTATTACTTGATAGCTATGGACGGCAGTACCAGAAGAGCTAAGAATTATATGAAGGGAAAAAAAAAAAAATTTATCGCTCAGACTTACAAGGTCTTAGCAGTGATATTGCGGTGAGCTGTGCATGACTGTTTTGTATGCAATGACCAAAACACGAAAGACCTACAAGGAAATTATTTCTTGGCTGTGTTTCATAAGGGTTCATTGTGCATTTCTCGTTGTACTTCTCGTTGTCCTTCTTTCGCACATGTTGAAGAACTTTCTCGAGTTCATTTCTCAGCTGACTCATGTCATCAGTAACGACCATGTTCAAGTTCATTCGAATTGATTGTTCATAAAGATCCTGAATGGTTTTGAACTCATCCTCTGAAATGAACTTATCTCGATTGCCCTTGAAATGTACCCTATGATTGAAGTGTGCACCCCTTTCTCTTTTACTTGCTTCTCCTGTAGCTGCTTTAGTTTTTTTCGCCTGTTTCGCGCTAATGCTCCAGTAATTGCTGAAATAAGTCCACATGCAGCACCCACAGAGCCGAGCGGGATTGCAATTGGGGCTGTGATGACTGGCAACACTGAGACAGCCGCAGCAGATCCAGATAGAACAGACACAGATCCTAGAATCATATTGCTGTAGTCGAAAAATTTACAGTGGTGTCATAGCGCTTAATTTTCTTTTGTTGTGGAAAATATTTTTTTCAAGATCATCGCGCATTTTTTGAATCTCCACAGTCGAAACTGTGAGAGTTACAAGTAATGACGGGGTAGAGTTTTTGTTGCTCATATTGGGGTGCATTCAGATTCGGTGCCAGGTTTTGTGTGTTCGAATTCGGTGCCATTGGTTTGGTGCTGTCGGTATTTTAGGTTCAACGTATTGAGACTGATCGTATAGAGAATTTTGTTGGGCCATTTTTTCTCTAGAAAAAATAAAAAAATTATAAAACTATCCGGTTGAAAGATCTGTTTTCTTTTGATAATTCCATCTGCACCGCCGGTTGTCTAGGCGGCTCTCGTGACGCCGGAGGATCGCGAGTCCAGCAGGCAGCGGCTGGGCGGCTGACGTTTGAGAGCGTGCCGGATTACTCCGGCGGGGTCCAGAGCTCCTTCTACTCGATCTGTAGACATGACCGGACGAGCAGCAGATTCTGCTTCATCAATAGCAATGTCACGAAGATTGAGTGTTCTCTCCAGACGATCAAGCCTCCTTATTATTTTACCCCAAGAGCTATACATTCCGTTTAGATAGCTACTGTGTGATACATCCTTTCTCTTTAATGCTTCAAGTCTTTCTTTAATTCTATCATGCAACGATGTTGACTGGTTCATGAACTCTTCTAAATTATTGACTTTAACTGTGTTGGTTGCGACGTTTTCTTTAATTCTATCATGCAATGCTGTTGACTGGTTCATGAACTCTTCTAAATTATTCACTTTAGCTGTGTTTGTGAAAACTCCTCCTTCAAGAATACGCATCCGTCTATCAGTGGAATTTCCCAGAAGATTAACTGATGATCTCAAGCCGTTGATTAGCGAGACTATCGAAGTTATTTCTGACCTTAGTTCATTAGTTGCGTTTAACAACGGCACATAAAGCTTATCACTTTCAAACTTCTGCCTAGCTACTTTAAGCCTGAGATCTTCCATGTTTATTTGCAACTGGTGCATGGAGCGCTCTAGGGCTTTCAGTCTGTTTTTATTCAGTTTGATCTCTGGGATCTTTTCGTCGCTGTTGATATATCGCCTGTCAAGGATGGATATCTGAGCTGATGTAAGAGCGCTGTTGCCAGAAATGGATTCACCTGCAAAGTTTATCGACATCTTTTAATAGCAAATTTTAAATTACAGTTCTTTTTTCTTTGCTGATAATCACAAACTGGTAAGGCTGATTCCACTTGTCATAGCAAAGATTAACGAATTCCTCTTGTGAAATCTTTCTGCTTGAGTTTTTTGTTGGATTTATGAAATAGGCAGGCGCAATGACCTCATTGTAAAATCTTTTTAACCTGTCCTGTGGAATGGTTGGAAACAGGAGAATCAGATTGCAGTTCCCACGAATTGTTTTGTTCGGGAGCTCGAACCAATTCTGTGCAATGTAAATTACATTACAATTGTTATGTCGCCCTCTTGTAAAATAGTTTTCTATCTGCTTCTGTGGGCCTGTCATACAATCATCAAAGACGATCAAATGCTTTCTCCCCTTTTCTAGCTCATCTGGTTGGGGTAGAAGTTTGGTCTTTGGATCAGCCTGTGGATCTCCATAGGTGAACACTTTAATGTTCTGCCATTTTTCATTGTCTTTGAGGTGCTTTGCATATTCAGCAGCTACAATTTCTGGGTTACTGGGAAGGATTTGTTGGTTATTAAAACATTGAATAATGTCCTCTTTGTTCAGTTTGTTTTGCAATCCAGAAATCAGCATTTTATACTCATCTTGATACAGTGTGGGAGAGTAGATGTGCAGAGTGTCATAGTCGATAAAGCCAGGTCTAAGAAGCATGTTAAAGACTCTGAATGTTTTACCTGAACCTGATGAACCAACAACAATGCATCTGAAGTGACTCGGATTGACTCATGATGAGAAAACTTAATCTGATTACGCGTCCAGTGAGGATTGAAGTCGTTTGAAAAGTCCATTTTTTTTTCTATGATGAAAAAAAGAATTAAATAATAAATAATTTAGATGTGTCATTTCGGGACTTAGATGTGTCATTTTGGGACTTAGATGTGTCATTTTGGGACTTAGATGTGTCATTTTGGGACTTAGATGTGTCATTTTGGGACTTAGATGTGTCATTTTGGGACTTAGATGTGTCATTTTGGGACTTAGATGTTCATTTTGGTACTTAATTGTGTCATTTTGGGACTTAGATGTGTCATTTTGAGACTAGTCTTGTACCCTCGGAAAGTACCTTTAGTCAAATTTGAAACCACTTCCTTTTTTAATGCTTGCTCTCATCTTCTCATAGACTGCAGGGTCCACACTGTCTGGGTTTGGGGCCAGCGGGGCCAGTGGAGGTTGAATCTCTTGTTTAGGTGTTACAGTATCCTTTATCTTTTTGGCTGCTGTGGCTACACTGCCAGCCGCTTCGGCAACGTTCTTGATGTTCTCTTTGTTCTCTCCAATGACCTTAAAAATCTTGGCCCCCTGAGCGATCAAATCAGCAAGACCGTTCCCTGAGCGTTCTTTTCTTGGATAGTGGCCTGCAGGGAAAAGTCCAGATCCGCGTTTAATAAGATTAAGTTCCTCTTTGTCATAGTATTTGTCACGTCTTTCTCAAAAATAATCGGCATCTTTTTAAATAGAAATTTATTTTTTGTTAAACCGTGAAAGCAAAAGTTCTCTTGCTCTTTTATCGATATACTTCTTTTCCATCATTTTGTCCAGGATGTTGACAAATTCTTTTCTATTTTCATCTTTCATTCCGGTCTTTGCCGCTCCTAGAAGAACCGCTACTCGCTTGTAGATTTCAGAAATTCCTTTTCCTGTTGAGGGCGGTTGGTCTTGGGGTTGTGGAGTTGGTTGGGCTTGTAGCTGCTGGGGAGGTGATGCAAAAGACTGCTCACTTTCAGAGATGGAACTGTCATGCGGTGCCTGTCTTTGTTGAGGTGTGAAAACTCTTTGCTTGATTCTTTTCATTCGATCTGGAGAGTGTTGTTCTAAGTGTTGCCAGGCATCTGGGTGATCATTTTTATATTTAGCTACATGAGTCGGATCTGCATTTTCCAGTTGCCTGAGTACTTCTGTAAAATGTTGTTGCTGTGGTTGTGGTTGTTGCTGTGGTTGTGGTTGTTGTTGTTGCTGTTGTTGTTGTTCTAGATATTTTATGACTTCCGCCTGATCTGGCAAATCGAACCATTGTTTAAAGTGGTTGTACTTTTTGAATTTAGTCAGGTTGACACCGCTATCGTACATGTGTTTCAGAACTTCTGGGACCTTTAGTATTTCTATATCTCTAACAAGAGAAAAGGTCACTAGATTTCTGTAGTTCTTTAGCTGCTTCTCGGAGATTTTCTCTTGGTTCTTGGTCATAAAAGTCAGTAAGGTGTCTGTGAAAGGAATTTTCATAGTTTCTGAGCCTTTGACAACAGAAATATTTTCCTTATTTATGTCGATATAATATTCCACTGGTTCATTATAAATGTTTCTTCTCCACATACTTATTCCAAATACATATTTCCCATCATGTTCGACACGCTCTACTGGTCCAAAAATGTTATCTGTCACTTTTAGTTGCTGTTGTGGTTGTGATTGTTGTTGTGATTGTTGTGGTTGCGGTTGTGTCTGTGGTTGCGGCTGTATCTGTGGTGCTTCTGGAATTTTGCCCAAAGCCTTTTGCACCTGGGTTTCCTGTATGTCGTCGATAGTTTCTTTGACCTGATCAATATTTTTCTTAGCTTCTCCATACCCGGGCTTATGAAACTCTGTGGCTGCTTGGACAAACTCATTGTAGGATTGCTGCTCCTTATTTATTAGCCCGGTAACTCGTTTCTCTGCTTGTGCTAGCTTCTCCAATTCAGATATCTTCTGTGTACTTTTTCGCTTCATTTCTTATTTTATTTTATTTTTAGTTAAAAAATGAACGACCCACTGACACCAGTTTTCTACAAAATTAACAAGCCTATTTTGAGTGATGATAGCACAATCAAAGCGACTCAGGTAAGAGTTCCCAGTCAGGAAAATCAGAATGAAACTAATCTTGGTCCTGGCCAAACACTGACATTTACATACAATGGATGTTCGTCTCTGGTTAGTGTGCACAGTCTTAAGAGCGGCTTCCATATGACATTTCAATTCAAGACAAAAGGTGGTGCGGATGCGGCTCGTGCTAACGTTGACAAGCATGATGCGGATGTGGCTCTGATCAGTAACTTTTGGGCGTACATGTTCAAGGAGTTTAGTGTATCGAATGGGAGCACTGAGTTAGAGCGAATCGCCAACTTTGGAATTGTCTATGACGCTCATTGTTTGATCGAGAATCCTGATTTTATTCAGTTGGGAAGTGGTGCGGGTTTTATTGCAGATGAAAAAGAAGGAGACATCAATGACAGTGGCTATAAAAAGAGGAAGAAGAGATACAACTATGCATTGCAAGGTGCTGATGATGCTGCTAAGAACCCGCTGTATCGGTCTGTTGATGTATTTGTACCACTGAGATTCATGAGTGGATTCTGTAATACATTTAATCGACTGACTAGTAACTTTAGCTACACCTTTAGGATGACTAGAGATGATCGCAGTAGAGTGTTGTGGACTGGGGCGGACCACACAAGGATGGAGGTGAAGCTAACCGGAATCGAGCTGTATTTGGAAGTCATTGAGCCAAAGACTGCACTAAAAGCGGATTATCTCAAGGCAATAGAGAAGGACATTGATGTTGCATACACAGCCTACATGTGTCGAGATGAGCGAAACGAAACTAGAACAAACATCTGCATTAAAGAGGGATCATGCAGCAATCCAAGGTATATCATTATTAATATGAGAAACCCAAATAGCATTATACGCTACATGCATGGAGACGTGCGGTCCATTCAGCATGAAATCAGTGATAATCTTTACCCTGCACTGCCACAAAATGGAGATTTCAGTCAGAACAAGATTAGCAAATTTTACAGCGAGTTGGTCGATTTGGCTGTGAAAGAGACCAATGGAATTGCTATCACTGCCCTTCAATATGGAACTCTATATCCAATGTTTGGCGCTGATGTGTCTGCCAGACAAATGCCTACTGATAACAGCCCTGTGAATATCGTGACTAACATTGAGAGGACTACCGCAACACCCGTGGACCTGTACATTATCTATGCATTTGAGAGGAAGGTGAAGCTTAACATGATCAACAATTCATCCAGTAAAGTTTAAATATTTTTTTTTTTGTGAAAAAAATGGAAGCGATTGCTGAAAGACTAAATAATATTGTTTCTCACTCTAAGGAGAGCATTCCTATTACAATAACTGGTCGAATTAATGACTCAAACGGGATGTTTGTTGAAAAATTAGAGCAGGCGATTCGCCTGGATCCAGGTGCTAATTACCATGTCTATCTTAACGACTTCACCGGTTGGTCAAACGTTCCTAATGTGATGGCAGCAAATAATAAGTTTTATTACAAATGGAAAGGTGCAGCAGCAGACCCTGTGGTATTCCATGTGAGCACGCAAAGTGTGGATACCTACAATAACTTTCTAGAAAATGTCTTTACTAAGAGAGGCCATTTTGAGACACCTGATGCGAGTAAGCCAGAGAAGAAACTGTTCCCTGTCAAACTAACCTATGATCTCACTGTAATGAGAGTGGTCATGCAAGTTCACAAAAATGCGGAGGTTGAGTTTAAAGATGACACTTGGTATAGGGAACTAGGATTCGAGAAGAAAGTTTATAAGGCAGAATCCGCGGCGCAGACCGCCACTCAAGCATCGGGGACTGTTAGAATGGTCCGGGAAAGTGTAAGCGGTTTGTTCTTAGCACCCAATATTGCAGACATTGTAAAGGGTTTGAATATTCTAATCAGAAGCAATCTCAGTCTTGATTGGGTATTTAAGGGAAAGCGAACGAATATTTTGTACAACATCTCCAACTCTGTTGCTGGAGGACAGATGGTGGTAGAGAAACCAAATCCAGTGAAAAGAGTTGTATTGAGTAATAAAGAGATTCACGAGATTGTGCTACAGTTTGAGACTGAAGATGGGATGGGCGTTGATTTTAATGGGGAAGAGTTTGTATTGACGTTGATCATTGAGAGAATGTAAGAAATCACAACTGCCTAATGATTTCTGCAAAGTTATAGTAGCTATCGTAATCTTTTACGTAGGTTACTCCATACTTATGAAACCAATGTCTTTGGAGAGCTTGATTAATATTAGGGACGATGATATCAACGCCGGGCCAATATTTTCTCATGTACTCGCTGCATTCCTTCTTGCATCGGTACTTACTCTTGTAATTAGGCTCGTGCGCTTTGTAATAAGAACCCGGAGAGACAACTGGAAACATTTTTAGAGAAAATTTAATTTTTTTTTCAAAGGGTAAGGACCCTGGGTTAGGGGATTCAAAGTCTTTGGGATGCGTAGCGAATTGCGAATTGAATGTGTGGAGAAGAATACAGATTGTTTTCTGATTGTTTCGAAGATGCTATGGGTGGATGTCAGTGGATTATGTAGGACACCTGCTATGCTCTGATTCTGTCGTGGAGGAAGGAGGATAGGTTAGGAGGATTATGTTCGAAGTTTTGTAAGCGAGTGCGACACCTGTTATGCTCTGATTCAGGGATAATATGGATGGATTTAATGGGATTATGTTCGAAGTTTTCGGAGCAACTAGGACACCTGTTATGCTCTGATTCTGTCAGGGATAATATGGATGGATTTAATGGGATTATGGAGGATGTTTTGTGAGCGAGTGCGACCCCCCTTTTTTTCTGATTCTGTCGGGGATAATATGGATGGATTTAGGTGGATTATGGAGAACGTTTTCGGAGCGAGTGCGACCCCCCTTTTTTTCTGATTCTGTCAGGGATAATATGGATGGATTTAATGGGATTATGGAGGAGGTGAAAAATTTTGTCCCAGAAGCCCCCTCATGCCTTCTACTTAATCAGAACAGAAACTGTAAGCATGTGAAGTTTGTCTGCTTTTTCTGTCGTTTGTGCCACTCAACTCACTTATTCCCCCAGAGCCAGACCAAGGGTCAGCGTCAGGCAATAGGGCTGAATGTACATAGCGAATGTACAGTGTTTTGGAATAACTTTTTAATAGCCTTCTCTGAACCCCCGCGAGTGGAGAGGCGTGGAGAGGAGAGAGTTTAGCGAGAGATTCAAACCACTGTCCTCTGTATAGACAAGTCGCAGCAGTTAAACAAGGATGGAAAATCAAGGCGATGTGGGATGGTTTGTAAAAATAGCGAAAAATTAATGAATAACTGATTACAATGCAATCCTATTATCCTACTAAATTAGTTACACCATGAAAATTTTAACATTAAGATTCGCATAAGGTACTTTAAAATTTAAATGGCCTCCTAAGAAATGCGTATTTCCTTGGTTGTTAGACTGCTGCAGACTGTGGTGGTGGAGCTGGAGAATGGAGATACACAAATTCCTCTCAGGGCTGCTAATTGGCCAGAAAGATTACGTGATTAAAGCATGAGAAATGATAACATCCATGATAGTACTACGTCCCATGATAGTACTTTCGAATCAGGGATCGGCAGATTTTTATCTCAAAGGCCAGATAAAGAATCCAGCTCATGGCTGCGGGCCAGATGAGAGTGAAAAGGAAAAGGAATAGACTATTAGAGAGGGAGGAGGGGCGAGAGGGGGATAAGAGAAAAGATAGAAGATAACAGGAGACGAGGGGGTTGAGGAGAGAGCAGAGAATATGGGACGAAGAAGCGAGAGGAGGGGAGAGAGAAGGGAGAGGAAATAGTAGAGGTGAGAAGATGGAGAGAGAAGAGGGGAGAGATGAGACAGGATCGATCAGAGAGGAGAGTAGAGAAGAGTGAGAAGAGATGAGAGAACAGAGAGGTAGATGAGAGAGGATCGAGAGGAGAGATTCAAAAGGATAGAGAAGAGAGGAGATAAGAGGGGAGAGAGAGGAGTGAGAAGAGGAGATAAGAGATAAGAGATAAGAGAGAGAGAGAGTTGAGAAAGAAGAGAGGAGAAAGGAGAGATGATAGAGTAAAGGGAAGAGGAGGAGAGAAGAAAGAGATGAGATTGTAGAGATGAGACAGATGAAAGGAGAGATGAGAGAGTAAAGATGAGAGATTAAAAAGGTGAGAGACGAGAGAAGATAATAGAGGAGAGACAGTATAGAAGAGGGAAGAGAAAAGAAGAGAGGAGTAAGGAAAGAGAGGAGTCAGAAGAGGGGAAAGAGAAGAGTACACAGGAAAGAGGAGAGTAAAGATGACAGAAGAGCGAGGGGGATGAGAGAGCAAAGATGAGAGTGAACAGACGAAGGAGAGATGAGAAGTGAGATAAGAGAGATAAAGGAGGAGAGAGTGAGGAGAGAAGAGAGAAGACAAGAGAGGGAGAGAGTATAGAAGAGGGAAGAGAAGAGAAGAGAAGAGGAGAAAGGAGAAAGGAAAGAGAGGAGTCAGAAGAGGTGAAAGAGAAGAGTACAGAGGAGATAAGTGAGAGAACGTATAAGAGAGTAAAGATGACAGATAAGAGAGCAGAGAGCAGGGTGAACAGACGAGAGATGGGAGAGTAGAGAGAACAGAGGAGAGGTTACAGAGACGAGAGGAGAGAGGAGAGACAAAGGTAGAGAAGTGAGTGAGGAGAGAGGAGAGGAAAGAGGAGAATGGAGAGGGGAGAGTAGAGAGAGGAGGAGAGATAAGAGAGAAATACAGAGAAGAGAGAGAGAGAGAGAGAGAGAGAGAGAGAGAGAGAGAGAGAGAGAGAGAGAGAGAGAGAGAGAGAAAGAGAGAGAGAGAGAGAGAGGGTGGAGCAGAGAGAAATGAGAAGAGATAAGAGAGAAAAGATAAAAGAAGAAAAAGGAAAGATGAGAGAGCAAAGACGAGAGAGAAAAGAGGTGAGGGAAGAGACGAGAGAAGAGGGGAGAGATGAGAGAATAGAGGAGAGAGTTAAGAGAAGAGAGAAAAGAATAGAAAGGAGAAGGAAGATAAGAGAGAAGAGGGGGTGAGAGGAGAGAGGAGAGGGGGAGAGAGGAGAGGGGGAGAGAGGAGAGAGGAGAGGAGAGGAAACGAAAAAGTAGAGAGGAGAGAGAAAAGAAGAGACAAGAGATGAGATAAGAGAGATGAAGGAGAAGAGAGATGAGGGAAGATACGAGAGAAGAGGGGAGAGAGGAGAGAGGAGAGAGGAGAGACGAGGGACGAGAGAGATAAGAGGAAACAAAGAGACGATAGAAATTTTAAAGGATCCAAGGGACGTAGGGAGAGTCAGGGAGAGGCCAGAGTTTAGCAATACATGTTTTAGAGTCAGACAGACATTGCCTGACATTCTGCGCAGTACCCCAGCCAACAATGTCTCAAACCCTAATTTTACACGAATGTGCTCCATTTTATGTCTACCTCTATCCTACTAACTATTAACAAGTTTTTGTTTGTGTATGGCCTTAGATTTCAGAATACATGCAAAAGTAGTTCCGGGTATTGGAATTCCCCGGGTTCAAAATCCGCGGGTTTCAACAGCTTGTAATAACTATATTTGAAATACTTTTACAATATAGTTTTCTAATTAGATATTGCTTTTGCATTTTTGTATTTTCAGATATCAGCATCTAATTTATTCAGGGCATTATCTATCATGCGTTCTTGGATAGATGATATCTATACTACCATTGACAACAATATTTCATGGATTTCTGTAAGTTGAATGTTTTTAAACTAGTCAGGAATAATGTATCTAATACTATTCATTAACTATTCTAGTATTATAAATATAAATACCTAGATACAAACAACTCATTTATAGTATAGTGGATTTGGGATCAAATCTAACCTCTAGATATTAAAAATATGGCTGTTCAATCCAAGGACTAGGGGGTTGCCACACACACCCTCAATTACCCTAGCTAATGCTGACACCTTCAGTTTACCCAGCTGTAAAATATGTAGCTGGGTGAACTGAAGCAATGCAGAGTTAAGTGTCTTGTTTAAGGACACAAATTGTTCCGAGTGGGTCGAGACTCAAACTCCTGACCTTTCAGTCGTGAGTCCAACATCCAAACCACTAGGCTACATATGAGGGGCTGTAGCCTGGTGGTCTAGTGCAGTGCTCTGATGTGCCAGCAGCCCAGGTTCGATTCCAAGTGCAGTCGCATTAATTTGGAGGCTAAACTGGAATATAATAAACGTATATTAGGTAGATAAAAAAAGAAATATGCAACTCACATTCAAGTGCTCACCCAATTCTGTGCTGCACAGAAAGTGCCAGCTGGTCTGGGCGTCATCGGCTTGCTCACGCTAGCCAGGCGTCGGTACTGGCTAGTCAGATGGCGCAGCCTTGCGAGCCTGCCAGCCGAGGTTCGCTCCGGCCAATGGGCATTTCGTGTCCGAGTCCAACGCTGTGACTGTTCAACAGATCCAGTGCCGGTTGAATTAGTTGCTAAGCACGAGCCTGTACTGTTTACTCTGCCTATATTGTTACGCAATCGCAAGCAGGACAGTTCTTCAGACTTGTTGAAACTCAGACTAGCCGGCTTGAACAAGCTGACGCCTGAAGGTTTAAATTGGTTGCAAAATCGACTCACTAATCGAATAGTTCGAGTTCGAGTGTTACAGTTGGTTAGCAACGATACAGTTGGTCTGTGCGCAATTTTTCAATGGCGATTAATGTCTTGGCATCCGTTGAGTTATCGGTGCATCGCTGAACAGCTGGTTGCTAGCGGCTTAGCTCAGCGTTGCCATCTCGATGCTGAATATTCTGAGATAGAGAACAGCAACAGTCAGCATTGGAAGGCCCTGTTGGATAGACTGGAAGTGGCCGAGAATGAAGCCAAAAGACGTCGTTTGGGTCTGTGGCGCCCGCCAGCCAATAGTAATCGAGCATCGTTTCTGTCGTCTCTGATTGGTCGATTAAAAGCCTGGTGGAGTCGACGAAATCGGGACGGCTAGATTATTCTATTTAGACTACTGGTAGCAGATTAGTAAAGAAAATTTGTTATTTTAAAACAAGTTTCATACATACTGAATAGTATCGCATTAAATTTGGATCATTTTATGAGTTTTTGTGCATTTAATACCAATTTCGGTACTGGTATCCTCTACTTAGAATGTAATCTTGTGTAAGTAAACCAAGAAAAGTTTTTAACTGTGAACTTTTGATATGATAATCAAGCTAATTGTTCTTGTTTAAACTTTCTTTTTTTACTAGCTAGTAGGCTTGAATAAGAATAGATTTAAAATCACCTTTATCGATAATAAACTGCCTTTTTTAATTCACCCTTTAAAAATCGCCCCATAAAATCGCCCAATCTTAAAATCGCCCATAGAATCGCCTTATTAAAAATTGCTCATAGAATCCCTTTTTTAAATCGAACCTTGGAATCGCTTTTTAAAATCGCCGATAGTATCGCCTTATTTTTAAAATCGCCCATAGAATCGCCTTATTTTTAAAACCGCCCATAAAATCCCCCTTAGAATCGCTTTATATCATAATCGCCCGTAGAATCGCCTTATTAAAAGTCTCCAATAGAATCGCCTTATTTTTTTAAAATCGCCCATAGAATCGCCCCATAGACTCGCTTTTTAACAATAGCCTATAAAATCGCCCATCGCATCGCCCCATAGAATCGCCTTATTAAAAATCGCCCATAGAATCGCCTAAAAACAGCTTATTACTTACTTCATTGAAATTCTCCAGCCTACAATGCCGGCCATATCAAGTCTTACAGTAATGGCCCTGGCAATCTTAGCCAGTGGCATCAGCAGTCAAAGCGCCTGTCCTGACGATCTATCAATTATTTCGCCTGGCACGTGCATCCACCCCACTGGCAGTTCAACCTGTCTCTGTAGACCAGCCAATCCTTCATCTGTTGAGTCTTCTTCATCATCGTCTGAGACTAAGCCTCAACCATTAGTCACTTTCCCCTCGTCGTGTCGTCACGCTCGACTGTGCGGCTGCCCGGTAGACGGGCTGGGCGCTTTGCAGCCGAGAGCCTTCGCTGGCCGGTCTATTGATGGCCTATTCAAGTTGATGCTGATTGGCTGCGGAATAACGTCAATAGCTAAAGATTCATTTGAAGGTCTTAGCGGACTTACAAGTCTAATCCTGGATAATAACGCTCTGACAGATGCTGGGCTACCGCCTGATGCTATTGTCGATTCTCTACCGAACTTGCAATCTTTGCACATATCGTCTAATAAACTAGTTCGAATACCGAATATTAGACTGCCGAAGCATGTTACTAAGCTCACTCTGGCTGCTAATCTATTGCAAGACTGCAGCCTGCCAGAGTTCGTTGCTAGCACTTCAGCTGAATTAAAATCATTAACATTGAGCTCCAACTCTAAATTAAAAAAAATTAAATCGGCCTGTCTACCAGCTAAGCTGCAAGCATTGACTTGTAAAACTTTGCCATTGGATTCTATTGAGCTGAATTCTGTAGCTGCTAGCTTGACTAGTTTACACATTAGTTTGCCAGCAAATTTGAAAAAATCTACTAGGTAAGTAACTGATTACAATTTATTGGACATTTATTTTCCTCTCATTACTTTTCAGAGTAACGAATAAGGTGTCGGGGGGAGGGCGGTGTTAGCATCTGTTAGGATTTGGCACATATACTAGATGGGCCCACTCAGCACAATATGCGTGTAAGCTACTTTCAGTTCAGTAGTAAGTTGAACCAAAGCATTTTAATGTATTTTTCAAGCCAAGGCTCATTTATTGGCTCTTAACCCCAGCTTAAACCCTCCAACCCCCGCTCCGCCCAAATTTTTATTGCCTTTCTTGGAATTCCAGCCTAAAGCTGCCATGTACATTTCACTGGACTGGCCAATGTACATTATTGCTGAACCAATTAGCAAGTTGTTTGCGCCTGCAAGCTCGTTGGGTTTCTAAACTTATCAGTCGTTTCAGCTGCCTTTTTTTATAAAATAGCTTATGTATTCTTCTTTGCTCTACTGAACTGAAAGTAGAAAGCTGTGGGCAAGGAAAACGGCTGGACGCCTAACAGCTAAACTAGCGGCTTACTACACTATTATAATTTATATCCTAATATACTAATACCAAATTCTCTCCTAATAGACTTATTTCCTGCTGTTATATCCTAGTAGACTAATTCACTATTTATTCCACACACTAATTCCCCATTTATCCCATACACTAATTCCCCACTTATCCCATACTCTGATTCCTCACTTATCCGATACACTTAATTCTCTATTTATCCCATACACTAATTCCCTATTTATCACATACACTTATTCCCCATTTATCCCATATACTAATATCCTATTTATCCTATACTCTAATTCCCCACTTATCCCATACACTACTTTCCCATTCATCCCATTAGCTACGTAATTCCCCTTCAATTATAATAGACAAGAGTCGCATTTTTAATACAGCAAGTTCATGTTGAACTTTAATTCTACAAACTCAACTCCAGATTATCAATGCATTTCTATACCGCTCTGGCGGCCACCAAATCGCTTCGACAACTAAGCTCGCTCAGTCTGCAAAGATTCAGCCAGGGCGCCAAGCTGATGTGCTCCGATATGTCTAAATTTGCCTGGACCAAAACTCTAGCCTCATTGGAGCTGTCAAATATAATTGATCTCAAATTGATGTCGGATGACAGTGGACCAACTATAGGCTGTTTTTCGAGTCTGTCAGGGCTCAGACATCTGCGATTGGAAGTCTGCGGATTGACCAACAGTGGCGGTCTAACACCGCTGCCAAACCAACTCATGACCTTGAGTTTGAGGGGCAACGAATTTACTGAGATTCCCAACAATCTGCCGAATATGCTAGAGTGAGTACTGGATTCCCCTGTTATAACCAGCCTGGATTCCCCTGTCATAACCTGTCTGAATTCCCCTGTCAGAACCAGTCTGGATTCTCCTGTCATAATCTGTCTGAATTCCCCTGTAATAACCTGTCTGAATTCCCCTGTCATAACCTGTCTGAATTCCCCTGTCATAACCTGTCTGAATTCCCCTGTCATAACCTGTCTGAATTCCCCTGTCGCAACCTGCCTGAATTCCCCTGTCGCAACCTGCCTGAATTCCCCTGTCGCAACCTGTCTGAATTCCTCTGTCGTTACTAATCTGAATTCCCCTGTCATACTCATAACCTGTCTGAATTCCCCTGTAATAACTAATCTGAATTCCCTGTTATCCTCAATTTTCTATTTTTCCTTTCCCGACAGAATTCTGGACTTACAAAAAAACAAACTGACGGCTATTCAACCGGAGCGGCTTGCTTATCTGAAGCATCTGAAAGAGCTCAAACTGCATGGCAACAGCCTGGCAACACCAGTCACCTGCCTGTGCGTGCCAAGTTTGCAAAAATTGTTTTTAAGTTATCCAAAGAAAACGAAGACTACTGAATCTCCCGAGGTATGGAATTTCATGCGGTCATTGTTGGAACTGTCTACCGTATTCATAATCCCAAATTATAAATCCCAACAATATTCAAATCCCAAATTATATGAATTCCAACAATATTCAAATCCCAAATTATATGAATCCCAACAATATTCAAATCCCAAATTATATGAATCCCAACAATATTCAAATCCCAAATTATATGATTCCCCACAGTATTTAAATCCCAAATTATAAATCCCAATTTTCGGATTGTGGAAAAAGTTGTACCTGTGTCTAGATGAAGAAGCAAATCGTATTTTTAATTACTAGAGATTACTAGTTTACTAAATTACCACAACAAAAACTAAAGATTTTACCTGTTCTTGTAAATTAATATTTTAGGTGGCCGCTAAGCAAAGTCTGGCTGGTTGCCCCTGTCAGGCAGCAGAAGCCTCTCCGGTACCGACTTCTAACGGTGCCATTGTCGGCGTGGTTGTCGGTGTAGTGTTAGCATCTCTGATCGTTTTATTCCTCATCGCCTACTGTTGGAGGACAGGGAAAAGGCGATGTTGGTCTGCAGTTAGTAGAGAGTGAGTTAATTCACTTCATATCCGAAACTTCCACTTAAATCCCGAAGCTTCACTACAATCCCGAAGCTTCACTACAATCCAGAAGCTTCACTACAATCCCGAAGCTTCACTACAATCCCGAAACTTCACTACAATCCCGAAACTTCACTACAATCCCGAAACTTCACTACAATCCCGAAACTTCACTACAATCCCGAAACTTCACTACAATCCCGAAACTTCACTACTACATCCCGAAACTTCACTACAATCCCGAAGCTTCACTACAATCCCGAAGCTTCACTACAATCCCGAAGCTTCACTACAATCCGAAGCTTCACTACAATCCCGAAACTTCACTACAATCCCGAAGCTTCACTACTATTGTACAATCCCGAAACATCACTACTACAATCCCGAAACTTCACTACTATTGTACAATCCCGAAACATCACTACTACAATCCCGAAACTTCACTACAATCCCGAAACTTCACTACAATCCCGAAACTTCACTACAATCCCGAAACTTCACTACGATCCCGAAACTTCACTACTACATCCCGAAACTTCACTACAACCAACAGAAGTATCGAGGCCAATGGTGAAAGAGGCCGCTACCATAGCAACAACAATGGCAATAATCGTCGCGATCGAAACAATTTGAACGACAACGACCGACACAGTCTGGGCTCGGATGCTCAGCTGAATCCGGGCTCCTTTCAAATGGCCAATCTTAGTTACGGTGTTAATCTATCAGTGTCCCAGCAGCAGCAGCAGCAGCAACAACAACAGCAGCAACAGCAGCAGCAGCAGCAACAGCAGCAACAGCAGCAGCCACAGCAGCAACAGCAGCAACAGCAACAGCAGCAACAGCAACAGCAACAGCAGCAACAGCAGCAGCAGCAGCAGCCTCACATCCAGCAGGCCTCCGAGCAGCTCCAGACACTGGCTAGACCCCATCGGGGCTGGCCGCCAGTGCTGGACTGTCAGGCGTGGGGTGGAAGGTCCGCTGGCCACGGACACGAAAGCTGGAATAACGGCCCCTCTGCTGGGGTAGACCCTGGTGGACCTGGTGGCAGGCTCGCCGACATGCCCTCTGCACACTCACGCGGCGACGCGGTGGTGCAAGGCCCCTGTCCTATGGTGAGCGGGACAAAGACGGCTGGCTGTGCCATGTTGCAGTCAGACCGTTCCCGTAGGCCCAATGACCAGGTGACCCAGCTGGGCCGTCATCAACAACAACAACAACAACAGCAGCAGCAGCAGCAGCAGCAGCAACAGCATGGCAGGCAGCTTCCACCGGCTCCAGCAGAAAGTGAAGAAGAAGAAGCCGATGAAGGTACTTATTCCAGTCTGCTTCCGCAGCAGCAGCAGCAGCAGCAGCAAAATCGGGGGAATCAACCGGCTTATCTAATCGTTTGCTGTCCTGAGGACAGTCAGGACTATTTTCCATCCAGTTGGCTCAGTCAGCCAGATGGCGATCATTTCAGAGTGGTCACGGATAGGCGGTCTGTCCAGTGCGATAATAATCATTATAGACGGATTTTAATTTTTGCTTCGCCTCGCTTGGTGAACTATCGGCCTCTGCGGTCGGCTGTAAGAGGCTTGCTGAAGCGGCGCCGGGCAGCTCTGCGGCCTGATGTGCTGGTTGCCATGCCGAATATCGTGAGTCAGGACGGCTTTGTGTCTGTGTGTCTGTCTGTGTGTCTGTCTGTCTGTCTGTCTGCCTGTCTGTCTGTCTGTCTGTCTCTGTCTGTCTGTCTGTCTGTCTGTCTGTCTGTCTGTCTGTCTGTCTGTGTATCTGTCTGTCTGTCTGTTTGTCTGTCTGTCTGTCTGTCTGTCTGTCTGTCAGTATGTCTGTCTGACTGTCTGTCTGTCTGTCAACCATTGTACCCAAGTGTCTCCTCAATTTAAAATGATCGAATCTGTCTTGAAACCAATAAATTTCAGACTGAGAACATGCTGGAGTTCGGAAACAGATTAAAAGAATACTGCAAGGAATTGAATGCATTGCATCACAGAAGCAGTCGTCTGGTGTTCCTGAAACTCGGCGAGGCACCAACGGATCTCATCAGACGCGTGGAAAATTTAAATCAGACTGAATCGGCTGCTTAAAAGCCACTTCCATTTTGCACTCAGGCTGCCACTTTATTTAGTATATTTTATTTATAACGACCAAGGACAAAGGTTGGTTATTCCCATCGTCGGACGGACAATCAATCTTATGGTGAAAACTTCACTCAATTTATACAAAATTCGTTTTTTAACTTGATTAGCGATTAAATGACAATTGTATCGCTTGCTATTACTTACTAAATTTTTATTTCTCTTATAGACACATCCAGGTATCTAGGCACCTGGGTATCTAGACGTCCAGGTATCTAGGCACCTGGGTATCTAGCCACCTGGGTATCTAGGCACCTGGGTATCGAGGCACCTAGGTATCTAGCCACCTGGGTATCTAGAAATCTATGTATCTATGTATCCAGACACCTGAGTACCTTGACAGTTTGGAATCTTGGTAGATTTTTTTTTAGTTTTTTGCATTTTATTTTCGGACGTATATTATCTACTTAAACGATAGGCTAGTAAGTAGTAAAGTAGATACTAGACACTTTTTTGTTGTCGCAGCTATTTCAGCGGTCAATTCATCTGTCTACAGTCATTAAAAATTCACACAGAATATTCAATATTTCATTCGAAACAGTCTAGATAGCTGTATTTATGTAATTCCATGTTTTTTGAAGCGATGTCTTCTAATTAACTTTAAATACAAGATCTACAATTAAGATTAAGCATCTGCACGCAACTTATCTGCTTTAAGCATCAATGTTCTTATTAAAAAATGCTATATATATTACTATAGCAGTATATTAATATATTTTACTAATATATTCACTTGATTATTGATAAAATTATTAACAGTGAAGCTCAAACTTTTCTTATATTTAGTTGAAATTCGACTTCTAATTACATGAAAACTCAAAAACAAACACAACAGAAATCGCCCTCAAACCACAACAGAAATCGCCCTCAAACCACAACAGAAATCGCCCTTAAACCACAACAGAAATCGCCCTCAAACCACAACAGAAATCGCCCTCAAACCACAACAGAAATCGCCCTTAAACCACAACAGAAATCGCCCTCAAACCACAACAGAAATCGCCCACAAACCACAACAGAAATCGCCCTTAAACCACAACAGAAATCGCCCTCAAAGCACTACAGAAATCGCCTTCAAACGACAACAGAAATCGCCCCCAAACCACAGCAGAAATCACCCTCAAACCACAAAAGAAATCGCCCTCAAAACACAACAGAAATCGCCCTCAAACCACAACAGAAATCGCCCTCAAACCACAACAGAAATCGCCCTTAAACCACAACAGAAATCGCCCTCAAACCACAACAGAAATCGCCCTCAAACCACAACAGAAATCGCCCTTAAACCACAACAGAAATCGCCCTCAAACCACAACAGAAATCGCCCTTAAACCACAACAGAAATCACCATAAAACAACAAGAAGAATATCCCCACAATCAACATGTAGCCACAAAGTACTTTTAAAGTACACCGGCACCGCTTGGACCGCATGCAAAATGTATTGATTTTGAATTTTCTAGTTAAGAAAGCGACCATTATCAGGCAACAGAAAAATCAATGAATTATGGCTGCCGCCTACAACCCAGATGCTCCACTATTGACCTTAAATGACCTGTCAGACGCCTACGCAACAGTTCAAAGCTCCGGTTTAATCCGTCGTACCCCAATTTTAACTGACGTTGATCCGCAACTGCTGGGCCTGCCCGCCGATGTTGGCTACCGTTTGCACCTGAAGCTGGAGTGCGCCCAGCTGACCGGCTCGTTTAAACCGCGGGGTCTGGCCGTGCAGCTCGCCGGGTTGACTGGCGCCGGCAGCGGCCCCAAGCTGGTGACAATGTCGGCTGGCAACTACGGCCGCTCCTTTGCTGCCGTCTGCCAAGCTCGGCGCCTTCACGGCCTGGTGCTGATGCCAGACTCTGCTCCGCGGCACCGGGTTGATCACATCCGGGTGAGCCTGCTGTGTCTGTCTGCCTGTCTGTCGTAGTGTCTGTCTGCCTGTCTGTCTTTCTGTGTGTCTGTCTGCCTGCCTGTCTGTCTGTCTGTCTGTCTGTCTTTCTGTCTCTGTCTGTCTGTCTGTCTGTCTGTCGTTGTGTCGGTCTGCCTGTCTGTCTTAGTGTCTGTCTGTCTGTCGTAGTGTCTGTCTGTGTGTCTGTCTGTCTGTCGGTCTGCCTGTCTGTCTTAGTGTCTGTCTGTCTGTCTGTCGTAGTGTCTGTCTGTCTGTCTGTCGTAGTGTCTGTCTATCTGTCTGTCGTAATGTCTGTCTGTCTGTCTGTCGTAGTGTCTGTCTGTCTGTCTGTCTGTCGTAGTGTCTGTCTGCCTGTCTGTCTTAGTGTCTGTCGTAGTGTCTGTCTGCCTGTCTGTCTTAGTGTCTGTCTGTCTGTGTGTCCGTCTGTCTGTCTGTCTGTTGTCTTAGTGTCTGGGTGTCTGTCTTTTTGTTTTGTCTGTCTTTCTGTCTGCGATTGACAGCCCAGGAGGGCCAGCCCCCAAGGCACAGAGAGTGCACATGCCTGACGATTAGAAAGTCAGGGCCGCTGAACACCCTGTGCAGTGCAGTATTGGCGCGCTTTTAAGTATTCATGCTCAGGAGGCAGACTGGAATTATTATCATATCTATCTCCTTACCAGAGCCAAGGCGTCCTAGTGGAGACCTGCCCCAGTTCCGAGCTGCAGTCACGCGTTGACGCCAAGGTGGCCAACGAAGGCTACCAGTTCCTGCACCCGTTCGATGATCGGCCACTGATTGCCGGACACGCCAGTTTGGGTCTCGAACTGCTGGAACAGCTGTCTCAGGTACGGGTTGGATAAGAATTGCTTAGAAGTCTATATATGCAGTCTAGCATGTCCTTTTTTGTCTACTGACAATGGCAGTGAGCGCAAATTACATGTACTCCTGTTTTTAAATCGATTTAAACAAATTCGTTCAAGGTTGACACTGTTCTACTTGGCTGCGGTGGCGGCGGCCTCTCAGCTGGGGTTGCGGCCGCCTTAGCTTTGTCCTCGAAATCTCGGCTGCATGAAAATGGCCGCTCGGCTGATGAAGAACCGCGATCTCCTGTCGTGTACGCTGTGGAGCCTGAAACAGCTTGTACTATGCGGCTGAGCTTTGAACAGGTTGGGGAATGGGGTGGGTGACATGGAGGTTGGGGTAGGTGATATGGAAGTTGGTGTGGGTGACATTGAGGTTGGGGTGGGTGACATGGAAGTTGGTGTGGGTGACATTGAGGTTGGGGTGGGTGACATTGAAGTTGGGGTGGGTGACATGGAGGTTGGGGTGGGTGACATGGAGGTTGGGGTGGGTGATATGGAAGTTGGTGTGGGTGACATTGAGGTTGGGGTGGGTAATATAGAAGTTGGAGTGGGTGACATGGAGGTTGGGGTGGGTGACATGGAGGTTGGGGTGGGTGACATGGAGGTTGGGGTGGGTGACATGGAGGTTGGGGTGGGTGATATGGAAGTTGGTGTGGGTGACATTGAGGTTGGGGTGGGTAATATAGAAGTTGGAGTGGGTGACATGGAGGTTGGGGTGGGTGATATGGAAGTTGGTGTGGGTGACATTGAGGTTGGGGTGGGTAATATAGAAGTTGGAGTGGGTGACATGGAGGTTGGGGTGGGTGATATGGAAGTTGGTGTGGGTGACATTGAGGTTGGGGTGGGTAATATAGAAGTTGGAGTGGGTGACATGGAGGTTGGGGTGGGTGAAATGGAGGTTGGGGTGGGTGACATGGAGGTTGGGATGGGTGAGATAGAGGTTGGGGTTGGTGACATGGAGGTTGGGGTGGCTGACATGGAGGTTGGGGTGGCTGACATGGAGGCTGGGGTAGGTGAGATGAAGGTTGTGGTGGGTGACAAGGAGGTAAGGTGGGTGAGATGGAGGTTGGGGTGGCTGACATGGAGGTTGAGGTGGGTAATATAGAAGTTGGAGTGGGTGACATGGAGGTTGGGGTGGGTGAAATGGAGGTTGGGGTGGGTGACATGGAGGTTGGGATGGGTGAGATAGAGGTTGGGGTGGCTGACATGGAGGTTGGGGTGGCTGACATGGAGGTTGGGGTGGCTGACATGGAGGCTGGGGTAGGTGAGATGAAGGTTGTGGTGGGTGACAAGGAGGTAAGGTGGGTGAGATGGAGGTTGGGGTGGCTGACATGGAGGTTGAGGTGGGTGTAAGCAATCTGTGTCAAAAGTGTGTGCAGTCTGGGTCAAGTGTGTGAGCAGTCTTAGTTAAGGGTGTGTGAACAGTCTTGGTTAAGGGTGTGTGAGCAGTCTTAGTTAAGGGTGTGTGAACAGTCTTGGTTAAGGGTGTGTGAGCAGTCTTGGTTAAGGGTGTGTGAGCAGTCTTGGTTAAGGGTGTGAGCAGTCTTGGTTAAGGGTGTGTGAGCAGTCTTGGTTAAGGGTGTGTGAGCAGTCTTGGTTAAGGGTGTGTGAGCGGTCTTGGTCAAGGGTGTGTGAGCAGTCTTGGTTAAGGGTGTGTGAGCAGTCTTGGTTAAGGGTGTGTGAGCAGTCTGGGTCAAGGGTGTGAGTAGTATGGGTCAAGGTTGTGAGTAGTCTGGGTCAAGGTTGTGAGTAGTCTGGGTCAAGGTTGTGAGTAGTCTGGGTCAAGGTTGTGAGTAGTCTGGGTCAAGGGTATGAGCAGTCTAGTTCAAGGGTATGAGCAGTCTGTATTAAGGGTGTGAGCAGTCTGGGTCAATGTTGTGAGAAGTCTGGTTCAAGGTTGTGAGCAGTCTGTGTCATCAGTGTGTGAGCAGCCTGGGTCAAGTGTGTGAGCATTCTGGGTCAAGGTTGTGAGCAGCCTGTGTCAGTGCACAATGGAACCCGACCTCTCATCCAGGATCGGCCAGCCTTGATGCCGCAGGCGCGATCCATAGCTGGCGGCCTGGCGCCACCCTACGCCGGCGCCAACGCCTACCGACATTTGCGCCATTTTGGCGCTCGCTCGCTGCTAGTTAGCGACGCCGAAATTGGCGCCTGTCAGCGCCAGCTGGCGCGCAACCTCGGCCTGATTGTGGAGCCGAGCGCCTGCGCTGGACTAGCGGCTCTGCTATTTGACCGGCTGGAGCAGCCTCCAGTGGGGGGTCTGTGCGTTGTGCTCACGGGAAGAAATGTGTCTCCAGAGGATGCGATGCAGCTTTTGGCTGCTGGGGATGATGAATGAAGCTGAGGCTTGGCTTTTGTGTGGCTAGTAAATGGATGGCATCGTACAGAGCTAACTGCAATGGGGGACAATATAAGCCATCCACCGAAGGTCAGGAGGGGGGGGGGTCAGCGCCCCCCCCCGCGAGTGAGAACTTGGGCTTAGTAGGGGGTACCCAAGTAAAGTACGCACTCCAAAATACAGCCTTCAAATGCGTTTAGATTACGCTTACACTTACACTTAGATTATTAATTAGCTACAGATTCTTATATTTCTGTGATAATACAAATCTGTATAAATGTGCCAAAGTTGAACAGAATGCAAGCGATCATGCCATTGGTTTTAGCTGATTCTATATAAAATTAACTGCAATGAATGCTTCGAGTTTTTCTAACTGAATAAAATTATTAAATCTCGTGTTGACTTTTACAGGCTTATAATTTTCTAGATTTTTCTCTATTCAGCATTGCTCAAAAGACTTAAGCAAGCCTGTTTTTACATTTCCTAGTTTACCCAACGTGACTATATAGTTTGAGAAATCGTCATTGGAAATTTGAATCTTCTTTGAGCTTTACTTTACGCTCAATGTGGCAAATCTAGTGGGCCGTAGCCTAGTGATCATGGTCTGGCTTGTTTGAGCTTTACTTTACGCTCAATGTGGCAAATCTAGTGGGCCGTAGCCTAGTGATCATGGTCTGGCTTGTTTGAGCTTTACTTTACGCTCAATGTGGCAAATCTAGTGGGCCGTAGCCTAGTGATCATGGTCTGGCTTGTTTGAGCTTTACTTTACGCTCAATGTGGCAAATCTAGTGGGCCGTAGCCTAGTGATCATGGTCTGGCTTGTTTGAGCTTTACTTTACGCTCAATGTGGCAAATCTAGTGGGCCGTAGCCTAGTGATCATGGTCTGGCTTGTTTGAGCTTTACTTTACGCTCAATGTGGCAAATATAGTGGGCCGTAGCCTAGTGATCATGGTCTGGCTTGTTTGAGCTTTACTTTACGCTCAACGTGGCAAATCTAGTGGGCCGTAGCCTAGTGATCGTGGTCTGGCTTGTTTGAGCTTTACTTTACGCTCAACGTGGCAAATCTAGTGGGCCGTAGCCTAGTGATCGTGGTCTGGCGCGGCGCGGCGCCAGCGGCCTTAGGCTCGATTCCAAGTGCAGTCGCTAATTTTTGTGGCTAAATTGCAATCTCGGCTTGGCTCTTGGCCAACCCCCATGAGACACAGTGAAGTGTACATGCCTAGCGATAAATAAAGTTAGGGCCGCTGTGGGTCGAGAGTTACATACTAACATTGAGGAATTTTGGAGTATCTCTTGGTGAAAATAAAACGAATTTATACTCTTACTAAATAGTTATTTTGCATGCACACACGTTAATATCATAGGCGCGCTTGTTCAGCCTCTCCACACGGACAAGTTGGACAACATCTAGCTCATGGTCCTCCTATAGTACTACAGTATTTAAAAATAAATGGGTCTGATTCTACATGTAGGTGTTTGCCCATCCATTATAATTGCCGTGGTTTTTTTGCAGTGCTGCCTTGTGTGAAAATATGCAGATGCGGCATCTTCAATACATGTATCGTCTGAATGTCAATTACGCCCCATGTCTGTTATATGGCATTGTAGAATTTTAACATTTTTATGCTCGTATTTACATTTTAGAAAGCTCAGAATGTTATTTACAAGTTCGCGTTTAAAATTAGAACTGGAGCCATATTTATTAAAACATCAAAATACAACTTGCATTTACATTTAACAATTTAACATCTATACAAACTTAGCATTAAGACTAAAGCCGAATTTATTAATATTTTGTTTAACTGACACTATTCACGACATTTTCTTCCACGTAGAAACTTCTAACTACACGAAAAACAGGTTCTTATGGCTAGTTTTTCAATTTTTTTGTAAATTATCGTAGTTTAGGATGCCTTAAACTCAATAAAAATATTTAATATTAGAAGACAAATAAACTTTCACATCTTCGGTGATTTAGTGCAGCAAAATTGAAAGAAAATCGACGAAAGAAAGGGACATCCAAGAAAACACCTTCAACCGTTTTTTATCGAATCAGAATTGCGAGGAGGATACTCAACTTGATTTATGAAGTTGATTTATTTTTATCGTTTTGCGTAGAACATCGAGTTATACTATTAAGCAAATTGTAAGCAAAGTCGGATAAAAAGTGCTCGGCAGCAGTATATATAGTAGTAAAAAGAGTATAGCTAATTGTGTAATGTTAAATTTAATGTGCCTTTGTTTATAAAATTTTGGATGTGTACAAGTTTCTACAACATTAATGTCTCTTCTGGGTATATAGGGAGAGCTGAGTAAAAAGTTTCCAGAATGTACGCGAGAGGCGATATATTTTTGCACATTTTAACAAAACACGCATGCATAAAAAATCCGGAATACATGCTTCCCGGAATTACAATGTACATCACTATTACGATAATTTGCAATCGCATCAAGCGCTATATTACTACAGGTTCATAGGTGGTTTTATGTTGAAAAGGCAAAGTGAAATTCAAGTGGCCAGGGGTATTTCTTTAAGTTCAGTTTTAAGCAGCAGATTATTTATTTTCAAGGTGTGTAAGAATCGCAGAGAAATTTTCGACATTAAACGACGAGTATGTCGTCAACTATAATAAAATAAAATTCATGTCGTACTAAATGTAAAGTACATTTCAAGCCTTTCATAGTTACGGAAAATAAAATCCATAGGCCATAAATTCGCAAATGGTGACTGGTAATTTAGCATGAAAAATAGAAACTCGAACTCTGCTGCCATAGCCAGCGCAGGTGAAGTTGGACACTGAGAACGAAGTCGATAGTTTCACATTGTTGCACTCGATGCCGTCCACCTGCAGTGTGAACCTGTTGAGTCGGTCAGCGCAGCAGTCCTGCCTGTTGTAGATGGTGACGGTGGAGACGAGAGCTGCTCTGGGCAGCTCAGCTTCCCACCATTCGCTATTGCTTTCTCTTGTGTGGGAGCAGGATTTTTTAAAGTAATTCTGGTTTGTATTGCCATCAATGGCTCGTAAGCAATCGCCTCTTTGCCTCCTCCTTGTAGAACTCTGCCTACATGTTGAAGCTCTCAAGGGTAATGTCGCTGAAAATTTACGCAATGTCTTACACTCAGCAGCATATTTGTCCGTTAATATAAAAGATTAATTAATGATAATATTATGCAACCGGTCAGCAGATTTGCAACCGACAGCTCAGCCGCTGTCGGTTATATATACATGTATTGCGCGGCGCATTGCTGCGTACGGCTGTTCAGTCCAAGGACTGGGGAGTCGCCACACAGCCTCAATTACCCCAGCCAATGCTGGCACCCATTTTACAGCTGGGTGAACTGAAGCAGTTCAGAGTTAAACGTCTTACTTAGGGACGCAAATTGTATCAGTGGGATCGGGAATCGAACCCCGACCAATTCAAGTCGTGAGTCCGACGCTCTGACCACTAGGCTACAACCCCCTTCCTGGAAGGAGAATCAACTTCAACCGGACTGTGTTCAATCCATTACAATCACGCAATGCTCGGTATACATGTATACTCACGCAGTTTTCGCGTGTACACATCGCTCGGTGGAAAGACTGATTGCCACAGAACCCGCCTAAAGAATGCGGTGACGTTGAACAGATGGCACGCATTCGGACTCCAATAGAAGCCATAGCAGTCGAGTATGCGAGCGCACATCAGTGAGCATTGGGGTCGGGTAGCGACCAGTTCGTGCTTGGCGAACTCCGCCGGGCCCTGTCCGCTGGCACGGTGGGCAACAACGAAAGCCTTCTTGGGTGGGCAGTTGGTGGCCGAGATGGCAACTATTGATACCACGCAGGTGAGTAGTGTTAGAAGCTGCATTACTATACCAGCAATTGGTAGGGATTTAAAGCTGAGCGCTCTCTCGTTTATCGGCGTAGACGTTTCTATATATAGTGGGATTAATGACTTAATACCTGTAGGCATGCTTTTTCTGATTGGCGAATGTTCTCTTCTCCAATAGGCTACTTTAGCTGCGTTTAATATTGCAGGGTGTTGCATTATTTGCCAAATGAAATAAAAGCATGTAAACAGATAGAAACTGCATGCATGGCTTCGACGAATGTCAGGAGAAACCTCTGGCAACCATGACGCAGCCTAAGAGACAGGGGCGACCACCAAGAGACAGGGGCGCCCACCAAGAGACAGGGGCGCCCACCAAGAGACAGGGGGGCGCCAAACCAAGAGACGGAGGGCGCAAACCAAGAGACAGGGGGGCGCCAAACCAAGAGACGGGGGGCGCAAACCAAGAGACAGGGGCGCCCACCAAGAGACAGGGGGGCGCCAAACCAAGAGACGGGGGGCGCCCACCAAGAGACAGGGGCGCCCACCAAGAGACAGGGGGGCGCCAAACCAAGAGACGGAGGGCGCAAACCAAGAGACAGGGGGGCGCCAAACCAAGAGACGGGGGGCGCCAAACCAAGAGACGGGGGGCGCAAACCAAGAGACAGGGGCGCCCACCAAGAGACAGGGGGGCGCCAAACCAAGAGACGGGGGGCGCCAAACCAAGAGACGGGGGGCGCCCACCAAGAGACAGGGGCGCCCACCAAGAGACAGGGGCGCCCACCAAGAGACAGGGGGGCGCAAAACCAAGAGACGGGGGGCGCAAACCAAGAGACAGGGGGGCGCCAAACCAAGAGACGGGGGGCGCAAACCAAGAGACAGGGGGCGCCAACCAAGAGACAGGGGGGCGCCAAACCAAGAGACGGGGGGCGCAAACCAAGAGACAGGGGCGCCCACCAAGAGACAGGGGCGCCCACCAAGAGACGGGGGGCGCCAAACCAAGAGACGGGGGGCGCAAACCAAGAGACAGGGGCGCCCACCAAGAGACAGGGGCGCCCACCAAGAGACAGGGGGGCGCAAAACCAAGAGACGGGGGGCGCAAACCAAGAGACAGGGGGGCGCCAAACCAAGAGACGGGGGGCGCAAACCAAGAGACAGGGGGCGCCAACCAAGAGACAGGGGGGCGCCAAACCAAGAGACGGGGGGCGCAAACCAAGAGACAGGGGCGCCCACCAAGAGACAGGGGCGCCCACCAAGAGACAGGGGGGCGCCAAACCAAGAGACGGGGGGCGCAAACCAAGAGACAGGGGGCGCCAACCAAGATACAACTGGGCGCCAACCAAGAGACAGGGGCTTTGGCTCTGCTCGTGCAATTAACGCCTTTGAGGGCCAACCCCCAAGGCACAGTGAAGTGTACATGCCTAACGATAAATAAAGTTAGAGCCGCTGTCGGCGGAATGGGCAGCAATGCCTCTCGCCGGTTGTGTGACAATGCTGCTTAAAGCGCGCCAAGGTGCACACAGGCCCTGGCCCTGCCTCCAATGAAGAACATGCAGAGAGCATCAGAGCCAGGAGCAAAAGTCAATTTAGCTCGTAAAACATGCATCAGCGAAACTCCAACCTTTCTCTTCTGTCCAACAACAAACAGTGGTTAACAAAACATACGGAAGCAGTTAAATTCATGCTTTTAACCGATTCCAGTAAATTTTGTTAGTCAAATAGATCGGAGAGACTACACGGCATGTATTACTAGTGCACACAAAAGATCGCTTACATTGTTACAGAAGACCTTAAAAATGAGATCCAGGAATCTAATCTCGCATTCTAATTTTTGCTACTCGTAGTGAATCCCGCCTGAAATTATAACAAAATGATATAATTTAATTCCTTAGATCCAGAAAAAATTTCAAACTATCAAAACAAATTATTAACACAAGGACAAACTAATATGTCTTCCTTCTCAGTCTGTTTCTTAAATGCAAATGGCCTGTCAACTTAAGCTCATTGGATCTACGACAATTGACTGCCGCAATTTGACTGCCAGCAAAATGACTGCCTAAAAACACTCCAGGCTGTTTATTCATGATCGTATATATGCAAGGCTAGCAAGGCTTTTACATGAGTAAAAATGCAAACCACATTTGGCTTTCTTGTTAAGCCTAGTCAAAGCTAAAGTTAATGATACGCTAGCTCTATAAACAGCATTCATTGAACACAGCTACATGTGGAAGATCCGTTTGAACATTAGTAGATTTACATGCACGTATTGTTGTTCTCTGGCGAGTAGCTTCAGACAACCCGGGCTCGCTGTCTAGATAATTGGATCTTGACCACGACGTCAGCTACCGCACCAACCAGAGGCGCACACAAAGTCTAGGGGACGAGGCCTGGTGGCTGAACCCTTTCAGCGCCAGAGCCCAAGGATTGCACAGGTGTTTTCATGAATTTCGGTCTGCGTCAATAAGATTCGAAGTTTTCAGAATTTCAGCTAATCTCATTATCTATTTGCCCAAAAAACCTGTGACGAAAAATAAGTAACCAAGAGGCAAATTGCAATCTTAGCAATGTTTAATACGTCTACTACACATAATATTAAACGTGTATATGTATATTAATATATAAGCGTCGTCATAGTTTGTACCGTAAAATGTCAAACAAACTGGTTTTTTTGTATATATGAATATATAATATATATAAAATACAAAATGTGCATGTGTCATATGTACGCGCAAGTAGAACAGAAGGTGTAGCGCCAAAAAACAATATAAATAATAATAATAGTAGTAGTACATTAAGTAGTAGTGCGTTTACGTCAGCAGTAAAGATAATTACTTTTTTATTTAACAGCAAACACACTGACGAGTCAACAAAGCTGAAATTTCAGTTTTGACAGCAACTGAAAAAATTATGAGCAACAAAGATTAAGGCAGAGAGGAAATCAATTGTTATTATTATACATTTTTGCTGCAGTGACTACTAACCGTAACATAGGCAAACGAAACCTTAAGAATTGAAATTTTTATTGGCAATAACTAATCCCTAAATATAAATTTATCTGATCCATTAGCTATTGACAATCAATATTAGGTAAGTAATATATTAATTTCCACTATTTGCGTTGATCCCGCAATCCACAAAGTAAACAACTGATGTACAATGGCTCAAGAAGGCACACAAACACATGCAATAAAATTAATTGAACATAAAAAACCATAACTATCAAAATGACGCGCAAAAGAACTGATATGCACACAGATTTAATTGGCATTGATTTAGCAGCGCGATAAATTGTTATAGAAAATTAGGATATACCATAGGCTAAAGCACAAATAGACGGATAAGGCCTTTCGGTACTAATAACAGTAGCATAATGTGGAAATAAATAATAGTGTGTAAAATGTTAAAAGTAGCAATTTACAAATAAAAGAAAGTACTACTTATATAACTAATAATAGTTTGAAAACATGTGCTGCTAAATAAACAATATTATTATTCATATTTGTACACATTTAAGACACATTTGTGATAATTAGGCATCAACAACTTATTTATATAACAGATATAACATTGTTCTGTCTCTTGGTTGTGTATTTTTCTGTGCAAAAATTATAACAACTAAACAAGCATCAAATTAACAAATAAAACAAATTATATAACTAGAAATGGAGCTGCGACCTGCGGATAATAACAAACTACTAATTTATAACCTCCTAAAATCATTACAAACAGCATATCATTATTATTTACCAATACGTTAAGCATACTATTACTGTGAGATTCTGTATGCGTTTAAACAAACACTTGTTAATTGTCAAGTGTCTAAAAGATAAATTTACAGCATTTTTAGCATTTTAATAAAGTTTATTTTAGTTTTAATATTTTGACAGAACTACTTGAATTACAAAGACTTACTAAGTAGTCTATAGATTTCATGATGATCAAAAAAGAATGAGTCAATGTCTGCAGTTGTTAGCAATAATCGTAGATACTGGAAAAACTAGATATGTCACTCGTAAAAAATGGTAAAAAGTGGAGCGTCTACTTTATTTCAGTAGTTTGTCTGCAGTGTAACTAAAATTTAATTTGGTAGCTCAAATTTTCTTTCCCATGTGGCGACAGGAGCATATTAGGTTGAAAATAAACAACTGAACGTCAGACAGACGAAACCCAGCCTATGGGGGACAGGCCCAATCTAGCTCTAGCTCAGCCAATGAGAGAGCAGTAAGGAGAGAGATCTGCTTCTAAAATAGAAAGCCAGCTGATTCTTGTACCTTAAAAAAACATTAAATATTTTAGGACTAAAAAACGCTAATCTTGCTAATGAAAAAAAGTAGACGAGTGCATTTTTTGCGACTGGCTTATCTAGTTATTTTAGTATCCGTGGTAACCGTGACAAAATTTTGCTGTTCAAGACACAGACGAAATCGGATTCAACGGGCTGGACATCTGTGTGAGCACTCGATCGAGCCATTGCAACGGCCCGTTCAGATGAATCTCAATCCAACAAGGCGTCGAGGTCACGTCCTGTCGATGATACTCGGCGCCCCAGCCTTTGACAAATGACAGTCGAATAGTGCACATTTTAGTGAGCTCGTACACCGACTCGAATCCTTTGTTAACCGTATGAGTCAGAGTCCTAGCGAAATCTTGATTGCTAAATATCATCAAGGAACAGCCGCTAGGAATTTTGCAAACAGTTGTGGGATTAAAGCCGTGCCTTAAATTGCAATTACGCGACTGTACAAAGATGCTACTGTCGCTTAGGCATTCGGCAAATACTTCACCGCCAACGTAGTACAGATGCACACCTTTGCCAATGTGCCGTCTGGTGTTCTCAATTGTACTATTACGATTGACATTGGACAGTAGGCCAAGACAGAATCTGTCAGCATTAGTGGCCGGATCCGTGAACCCGTCAACAATGATTGATGGTTGGCTGGCCTGGTAGGCTTCGCCGACTCGATTGTTCAATTCGTAGTAGACAATTGAGCACCAGTAGGAGGGCTCCTGGTACGATACCTGAGAAGGGGAGGGGATAAGGCCAGCGATTAATAATGAGCTTATCGAATAGCGCCTTAAACTGGCTATTCTCTGTAATCTGAGATATCTATTCTTATCCTTGCGGTTAGAATTCTCACATTTGGATCTCACCCTATCTAATCAATGGGATCTCACCCTATCTAATTAATGGGATCTCACCCTATCTAATTAATGGGATCTCACCCTATCTAATCAATAGGATCTCACCCTATCTAATTAATGGGATCTCACCCTATCTAATCAATAGGATCTCACCCTATCTAATCAATAGGATCTCACCCTATCGGGATATTACCCTATCTAATCAATAGGATCTCACCCTATCTAATCAATAGGATCTCACCCTATCTAATCAATAGGATCTCACCCTATCTAATCAATGGGATCTCACCCTATCTAATTAATGGGATCTTACCCTATCTAATTAATGGGATCTCACCCTATCTAATCAATAGGATCTCACCCTATCTAATTAATGGGATCTCACCCTATCTAATCAATAGGATCTCACCCTATCGGGATATTACCCTATCTAATCAATAGGATCTCACCCTGTCTAATCAATAGGATTTCACCCTATCTAATTAATGGGATCTCACCCTATCTAATCAATAGGATCTCACCCTATCTAATTAATGGGATCTCACCCTATCTAATCAATAGGATCTCACCCTATCTAATCAATAGGATCTCACCCTATCGGGATATTACCCTATCTAATCAATAGGATCTCACCCTGTCTAATCAATAGGATTTCACCCTATCTAATTAATAGGATTTCATCCCATCTAACCAATAGAATCTCACCCTATCTAATCAATTGGATCTCACCCTATCTAATCTAATTCTAATCTAAAAATAATAACCCTTTATTATCCATTTATTCCATCTAGTCAATAAGATTCTCACTCTATCTAACCAATAGGATCTCATCCTATCTAACCTAATCATACCTCTTTTCAACCGATCTAAGTCAGAATTGGCAACCAAAGTTAAACTACGCAGATAAATTCAGCAATAAATCTACAATACAGAACACTGGATAGAAAATCACCTCGTGCACATTAGCTGGCGGCATAGTCTCCATTGGTGTGTGCCCGCTGCCAGACGCTCCTCCGCCCTCCTGTTTGGCTCCGTAAGGCGAAGCCGCGGCTGCAGCCGCCGCCGCCGCCGCAGCAGCCGAGGGACTGGCGGCGCCACTTCCGCCGCCGCTGCTGCCACTTCCGCCGGGGAATCCCTGAGGATAAGTGACATTATAGGGCATGGGATGCTCCGGTGGCATCTGGTGCTGCTGCTGCTGCTGCTGTTGGGGACTGGCACCGCCAGTGTCTCTTGGCACCGAGCCAACCGTAGGATATTCGGAATACCGGGCACCAGCACAGGGGGCAGTACCGGGCTCTCCACTCGCCTATAGTGGTAGGGATTGATGCAGACGTCTTTCTCTTTGGCGCTAAACGGAAATTTGCAACAGTCCAACGGTTTCAATTCGTGATGCGACTGCAGATCTGGCCAGCGCCACACACGGCAGTAGATTACGTGGGGCAGGCCTTTGCGGTGGCTCACCTGGTCAGATGGGGAAAGTAAATTTCCAGTTATTAAACTTGTGAAGTTCTGCTGGGATATGCAGTCTGGGGAGCAAATGAAAATCTGGGAGGCTGGCCCAGCAACTGAGGATCTGGGAGGCTGGCCCAGCAACTGAGGATCTGAGAGGCTGGCCCAGCAACTGAGGATCTGGGAGGCTGGCCCAGCAACTAAGGATCTGAGAGGCTGGCCCAGCAACTGAGAATCTGGGAGGCTGGCCCAGCAACTAAGGATCTGAGAGGCTGGCCCAGCAACTGAGGATCTGGGAGGCTGGCCCAGCAACTGAGGATCCGGGAGGCTGGCCCAGCAACTGAGGATCTGAGAGGCTGGCCCAGCAACTGAGGATCTGAGAGGCTGGCCCAGCAACTAAGGATCTGAGAGGCTGGCCCAGCAACTGAGGATCTGGGAGGCTGGCCCAGCAACTGAGGATCTGGGAGGCTGGCCCAGCAACTGAGGATCTGGGAGCAAATATAATCATAGTACTCAGTCCTACCTGCAGCCGGCCATCGAGTGACCTGGGAATAGTAACGCAATCGCTGGGCTCTCCAGGCCGACTTAAAGCTTTCTCCAGAGCTTCCAACGACCCTTTAGACTTCTTCAACTTTTTAACAAGCGAATCGACCGCCTTCTCGGCCCATTTCTCTTCCTCGTCGCCCTGCTTCCAGCCCAGCAAGCGTTTCACAGCGGGAGAAGTGAAGGAGAACAGACTGTTGAGGCTGGATATGCTGGGACTGTTCATTGCTTTTATCTAGACAGAGAGGCTGCGACACTCAATATTAGAAATCAAAGTTAAACATGAAAGATGGTTGCAATGTGGAATAGTCCACTTGATCTGATAGTAATGTTTCATTTCATATTTACTATTCATATCTAAAGTTTTAATGTCATATTCAAGATTTTATTAAATTTAGTACACATTTTCAACATTCTGAAAATATATGCCTATATGCAACAAATTCAACAATGATCAATTATTAATAAGAATCATCTTTCCAAGATCAAAGTATTTTAGCATAATGAAAAATACAAGGTGCAACAAAGTCAGAGCACTCAGTACCTTAAATAATCTCCATTAGCCTCAAATAATCTGACAACACTCAACAAGCTACTCAATTCTTGTCTAAAAATTCTAACATCCTAGCAAAAATATTCCAACACAGTGGCTTTGGGTTCTTCATTAGAATGAAATGATTTGTTGGCCAGAGAGTTTGACAGCAATATAGATAGGGAATAATTACAAGGGGTGTTGCAAACGTTTCTGGACTATGTTCGCAGTGGACAGCAGGATTTTTCTCTTTGACATTTTTTATTATAGGTAGGGGGGTTGTGTGCACCCTGGTGCACTTTAACCTCTTCCGAACTGAAGAGGATTTTATTCATCTCCGTTCCGGTCGGATGGTAAGCAGCGCTTACCATAGACTATTCCTTTCAGCAGAATGGTTTGCTAAGTCTGTGGTCATTCCAGTCTGATAAAAAGACATTGACTATGAATAAGGCCCAAAACTAAGTCTCCATAAACTAACATAGAAAGTTTTACAGCTGAAGATTATGGCTGCACTCATGGAAGAATTTGAAAGTTTTTCCGATTCGGACTTAATGACGTCCGATGAAGAAGAAGACATCATGTCAGAGGACGATTATGGTGAGTCGGACGGCCACAGCACTGCCGAAGAGACGGAAGAGCTGTCTTGGCATTCTGTAGTTGCTGGGCATGACGTGCAAGCGAATGTGCACGAGTTTCTAGGGACACCTGGACTGAATCCAGGAATTTGCGTACCTGGTGATGTTGAGCAGGCAACGTCCTTTTTTCTCGGTCTTTTTTTGTCCAATAGCCTTTTCGAAGAACTGGCAAAATGGACTAATCGAAGAGCCTGGGCGGCGATCCACTCTGTCAATGTCGACGACCTGCCTCGGAGTTTTGCGCAATGGAGAGATTGCAGTGCGAATGAAGTAAAGAAAGTGTTAGGAATGTGCCTTTACATGGGTTCCAATAAAAAGGCCGAAATGAACGAGTACTGGAGCACAGACAGTTACTACAGTACGCCGTACTTTCAAGCACCTCAAGCTCTCTCTAGGGACCGCTTCAAGCAGCTACTTGGTCTGCTCCGTTTCTACGATTGCGCTGAGGATCCGATTGTCAACGATCCTCTCTTTAAGATCCGTCCGTTGCTGCAGGCTTTGAAAGAGGCTTGTATTAATGTGTACAGGCCCGAGGAGGATGTGAGCGTGGATGAGTCTTTGGTGCTGTACAAAGGTCGCCTGCGCTTTAAGCAATATATTCCAACGAAGCGGGCTAAGTACGGAATAAAGCTATATTGTGCATGTGAGGCCAAATCAGGCTACCTGTACAACTTCCGCGTTCACTCGACCCCAGAGGAGAACCGCCGGTTCGATGAACAGTTGCAGGGAGACAATCTGTCCTTCAGCGAGAAGATTGTTGTTGAGCTCTGCTACAACTTGTTGCACCAAGGCTACCGCATCTTTGTCGATAAATGGTTCGGTTCCTATCGGCTGTCAGAGTACCTGCTGACTCAAGGAACGCACCTGACTTGTACCGTCCGGGCCGACCGAGGTGTGCCGATTGAGCTTAGACAGCTGCACGTTCCACCTAACGACGTCGCCTTCATGCGCAAAGACGGGGTGCTGGCTGTCAAGATCGTTGAACGAAAGGAGAGTGGCCTGAAGACTCTGTATTTGCTGAACACGAAAGAGGCGGCTGAGAGGGTTCAAACCAGACGCGTGGTTCGTGGAGGAGCAGAAACAGTGGTGCAGAAGAGCAGGTCAGTTCTCACCTACAATCGGTGCATGGGTGGTGTTGACAGAATGGACAGTCATCTACAGCCTCATCTGCCAGGGAGGAAAACTACAAAGTGGTTTTTGAAGCTCGGCTTGCATCTTTTTCTTCAAATGATTCGCAACGCTTGGATTGTGTACAGCCGGTGCGGTGGAGAGAAGACGTTCGCCAAGTTTCTTGAGGCCAGCATTCGGGAGCTGGTGGAGCGTACCGGAACGAGCAGGAAGCGCCCGGCCGCTGGCATCCAGGCCGCTCCAGGTGGCCCAGTCAGTCCGCACTTTCCAACGAAGATTGTGGCGCGGGACAGTCAGCCAAGACCAACAAAGCGCTGTCGTGTCTGCTACAGAGCTGGAAGCAGCAAACGCACGATCTACTGCTGCCCTGAGTGTCCAGGGGAACCGGGGCTCTGCTTGGAAGCCTGCTTTCAGCAGTGGCATGCCTGATCTTCGACTGCGATTTGGACTAAGTCTGCCTTAATGAATCTATTTGAAGGCAACTGTTTACTCGAACTTAGTCAAAATATAATGGAACTTAGTCAAAATATAATGCAAGTCAGTATTATTTTAATGTAGTTTGTAAGTTTACTGAGTTATTATGTTTATTTAAAGTTTAAAGTTGTCTAACACATATCACAATGTTATTTTTTGCGTTTTGGAGTACTTTTGCATCTAAATGTACGATCTGTACGATCTGCTTACTTTTGTTTTACTTTGTTAAAATATTTTTCGTTTGATTTTTTCTTCAGTCGAGTTGTTTCCAGACCGTGAATAATCTGTAGCAGATTTCAACCAACTGCGGTATAAAAGGCAAATGACAAATTTTTTATTTGGAAGGATAAAAGTAAAGCTAGTTCCTTTTTGAATAAATATTTGTCCATGACCCCTAATGGCTGAATAGACAGACAGACAGACAGACAGTTTTGAAGAGCTGCTCAATCTGATTTTCCTAACTTCAATTCTACCCTGGTATGGCAAGCTCTGCTTACCATAGCCGACCAGAACGGCCTGTGGCCAGCCATAGACTTATAGAGACTTTCCTCACTCGCGAAAGTTTAGGCTTGGATTGGAGTGTCAGCGTGGTAAGCACTGCTTACCATCAGACTGCTGGCGGTTAAGCGACATAGGCACACAACCGGCGAGAGGCATTACTGCCCATTCCGCCAACTCCCCTGAGCAGGCATACAAGCGTGCGGATATGTACGCAGGACACGCTCACACAGGAGTGCACAGCGGCCCTAACTTTATTTATTGTTAGGCATGTACACTTCACTGCGCCTTGGGGGGGGGGGGGTTGGCTCTCAAGGCCATTAATTGTATGAGCAGAGCCAAGCCGAGATTCCAATTTAGCCCCAAATTAATGTGACTGCACTTGGAATCGAGCCTGAGTTGCTGGCACACCAGAGCAGCTGCACTACTGATGGGCTGTGGCCCCCCCTTCTCTCTTTCATTTTTGAAGCATAAAATTTCATAGCAATACCATGTGCCTCCCAAAGTTATGAGCATTGCAAAACTGTAACCAAGAATTTTCTAACATAACATGATTTAAGAAGCCTATGGCTTTTGTCTATGACTTTTGTCTATGGCCTAAATGCATGCATGCACCTTTCTATTAAAGCAAAAAAAAGCAAAAAATATTGATTCAATAAGTTATTCACTTATTAGCTGACTTGAATACCATTCATCAAGCAAACCTAAAATAATTTTTGATACCAAACATAAGCACATACCATTTTGTCTACATCAACAAAAAGTGTAAAAATTGAAATTGTATTAAATTTCTTGAATATACTTTTCTAGTACTCAACTTTTGGCAGGTACATAATATAGTATGCTGTGAAACATACATGCACAATAGTCGGCCAGTCTGGCCAATTGATTTGGCAGCCAACCAAGGTCAGTTGCAAAAATGCCCACCCAAATAAATATCCAAATAGTACTAGAAGTAGATAATGAGACATTTTGCCCTAAAAAGACAATCATAGTTACTCCTGCTTTCTACCCAAAGTTGCATTTATTTTGCTTTAGGGTGTCTTTTACATGTAAGTCACATTTCTTGGCCTAAAACTACATTTTTTGTTAAAACTAAATTGCACAGCTGATCAAATTTTGGAGGTTGCGCATGTATGCCATGAAATTTAATGCTTTAATAAAATAACCTTGAAAGAGAATGTAGATGAAACTTTAATTTATGAAAAAAACATACTGTTTATAGTAAACAGTATGTTTACTTTTGTAATTCCCTTGTATATTGAATAATATTAGGGCTATAAATTAGATAAAACAATATGTTATTCATCACCTATTTCTATTGGTATCAAACTTTGGCCAATAAATCTTTCCATTTCAATGAAGAACTAATCACATTAGATAAAAAGCTAAAAACTTATATTTTTGTATATATAATAATAATTTTAGCTCAAATTAGCAAAAAATTGACCCTAGGCCTATTATTTTCTAAAACCAAGTTCAAGAGCTAGTTTGAATTTAATTTTTTGTACTATATACTAGACTAGTATTTCACTATAGCTAGGGAAATGGCTATGTATAAGACCATATATTTTTTATATCTATATATATTCTGATATATATTTGCTATTGCTATTAATAGGAGAAAAGACAAGATCTTATTTTAAAGCAATGCAAATGAGGCTTTTAAAAGGAAAATAGATTGAGAGACTGCATCTAAACTGCACCTACTTTTTTAATTTCAAGGTGAAATATCAAAATTCAAGATTGAAGGCTGCTAGTGTTAGAATTATATACTAGTAACTAGGCCTAGTATATAGCAGAATAAAATTTTCTTCCTTAGCTCCTATACTAGCAATCTTTGTCCCCGATGGGGGACATCTGGATAAAATCCTTGTTCTTTACAAATAACAAATAGACAGCAAAATAAAGCCTTCATAAAAAACAACAGACATTCCATCTAAAAACAAAACATCCCAAGATTGCAAGCATTCCCAGACAGCATTCAAGCAGAGCATTCTCCAGACTATAAGCATCCCCTAGATAGCAAGCATCCCCCAGATAGCAAGCATCCCCCCAATAGCAAGCAACCTCCAGACCCCAGATAGCAAGCATCCCCCAGATAGCAAGCATCCCCCTGATAGCAAGCAACCTCCAGACCCCAGATAGCAAGCATCCCCCAGATAGCAAGCATCCCCCCGATAGCAAGCAACCCCCAGACCCCAGATAGCAAAGATCTCCCAGATAGCAAGCATCCCACCAATAGCAAGGAACCCCCAGACCCCAGATAGCAAGCATCCCCTAGATAGCAAGCATCTCCCAGATAGCAAGCATCCCCCCAATAGCAAGCATCCTCCTGATAGCAAGCAATCCCCAGACCCCAGATAGTAAGCATCCCCCAGATAGCAAGCATATTCCCAATAGCAAGCAACCTTAGATAGCAAGCATCCCCCAGATAGCAAGAATCCCCCAGATAGCAAGCATAACCTGGATACAAAGAGACCTTATAGATATCTAGCAACCCCCTCTCAGATAGCAAGTACACTCCACCCCCCCCCCCAAGAGCAAGAATCTCCCAATAGCAAGTTACCCTAGTTGCAAGCATCCTTCTGATAGCAAGCATCCCCCCAATAGCAAGCATCCCTCAGATATCAAGCATCCCTCAGATATCAAGCATCCCTCACATAGCAAGCATCCCTCTGATAGCAAGCACCCCCCCCCCAATAGCAAGCAACCCCCCCCCCCAATAGCAAGCATCCTCCTGATAGCAAGCAACCCCCAGACCCCAGATAGCAAGCATATTCCCAATAGCAAGCAACCTTAGATAGCAAGAATCCCCCAGATAGCAAGCATAATCTGGATACAAAGAGACCTTATAGATATCTAGCAACCCCCTCTCAGATAGCAAGTACACTCCACCCCCCCCCCCAAGAGCAAGCATCTCCCAATAGCAAGTTACCCTAGTTGCAAGCATCCCTCTGATAGCAAGCATCCCCCTGATAGCAAGTATCCCCCAGATAGCAAGTATCCCCCAATAGCAAGCATATCAGGGGGCTCTTTAATTTTTGACGTGGTGGCTCTTTAATGTCTGACATGGTGCCTCTTTTATATCTGACAAGGTGGTTCTTTAATGTTTAACATGGTGGCTCTTTAATGTTTGACATGGTGGCTCTTTTATGTTTGGATTTGTGGGATTGGTGGCTCTTTTGTTTGACATGGTGGCTCTTTAATGTCTGACATGGTGGCTCTTTTATATCTAACAAGGTGGCTCTTTTATGTTTGGCATGGTGGCTCTTTAATGTTTGACATGGTGGCTCTTGGGAATCCTCCTAATAGCAAGTATCCATCCTTAAATAGCAAGCATCCACCAGAGAACAAGTAGCTAGTGCAACAATTTCCTTAGCTTTATAGTGGCTTCATTTTGTTTAGCATGACACTTCTTTTTATGTTTGAAACGGTGTCTCTTCTATGTTTGACATGGTAGCTCTTTAATGTTTGACATGGTAGCTCTTTAATGTTTGCCATGGCGGCCCTTTTACATTTGAAATGGTGTCTTTGTTATGTTTGACATGGTGGCTCTTTTATGTTTAACATGGTAGCTCTTTTATGTTTAATATGGTGGCTCTTTTATGTCTTACAGGGTAGCTCTTTCATATCTAATATGGTGGCTCTTTTATGTTTGACATGGTGGCTCTATAATGTTTGACATGGTGCCACTTTTATGTTTGACATTGTGCTTTTTTATGTTTAGCATTTTGTTTTTTAAGGTGTTTTAATAAAAAATTATTTTGCACTACTAAGATTTGAACCCAGGTCGCTACATTAGCAGTCCAGTCTGTTTGCATCTAGGCTATCTCTTTTCAATTGGAGAACGTGAATTGTGGCCCTTATAATTCAATTCTTACAGCAAGTCAATTAGAGTAAAAATTTATGACACAATCAATTTCTCAGTCAGCCAATATCAGTCTCAATTCAAGATAGCAATAAGGTTACACAATCTCAATCAAGTCATATGTGCATTTTTTCGAAACTGTTTTCAACTTTTTGTGATGCAATCTTTATTATAATTGAAATTCAGTCAGTCGATTTTTCTTTAGCATTCTTACAATGCATTTCAAGTCAAAAATTTTTCTTGACCTTTGCAAAAAAAGCATGTTTTTTTGAATATTTAATCCCTTTAACATTGAGCTATTTCTTAGCCAAGATGCATGCACCATCCTAGGAAAATTTCTGATCAAATGGTACAAGTTTGAAGAAAATTGGTTGAGCCATTTTCTGAAATCTATCTCACAGAGACACACAACTCATTTTTAGTATATAGGAAGTTTTCATTTTTAGTATATTAGATTCCAATGGGTTTATATTGTATACAAGAATACACAAAGACAAAAAACAAAAAATAACAAACTAAATTGTAAGCTTATGATTTTTTTATTTTTGCAAAAATAAGTAAATAGAAATTTGTTTACATTTCACTAAAGTATAAAGAACTAGTTTATTTTATTTTTTATTTTTATTTTTAACTCTAAAAAGTTCAATGCAATTTTTTAATTTAGTTTTACAATAATTTTTGAGAAATATTTTTTGATCAAAATTTAGCTACATGTATTCTAATTATGCATATAGAAACTTTAATTGTGTATTATGTAGTAGGTACATTGATTGGAACTTAGAACTTGGTCTTAACTGCTATCTTGGTTATCTCTATATGCTAAGAAGGCACTGTAAACACTGGAATTGTGCTTACATCGAAGCAAAAAAACAACGGCCTCCTTGTCTCGACTGGTGCTATCTAGCCAGACCAGCTCTATACTAAAGGGCAGATAACAAAGCTGGTTCGAAGGCCAAGCCAGCAGCCTGCAAATGCGTGACACAATAGACTCGTAGCAATGCTTTGGGGGAGGGTGATATGGTTGCCTAACAATAATGGGACAAGGAAAACTGCTCAATTGATAACCTTGCCTTGCTCAAACTATGCATTGCTCTTTATTTTGTCAACTAAACCAGTTTGCTTGCTTGACTATAAAATACACTACTGCCTTGAATAAATTTGTGGCACAGAGAAAGATTTGGAGATGTGAGCCTTATACTTATAACAGGGCCCTCAGAGGCCAAATGAGTTTGAAAGTCTCTGACTTGTGAGCAGAAGATAACAGGAATAAAAACTCTTATATCTGGTTCCCTGAGAGTGAGTCACCTAGTCCCGCCAACTTGACTAGGTTAAATGCAACAAGCCTTCTCCACTGCTAGATAGCATAATCCTACCATAGGTCAAAAAGAACATGCTTGATCAAGGTTGTGTGAAGTCAACGAGTCATCTCATCAAGCAAGCCAGAAGACCAAGCTGCAACATGTTTTAACATCATCAGAAATTGGAGGCCCAATGTAATTAATGTCCTTAACCAACTGAGATTCTCCAGAGAGCCAAGAGACAATTATTGATTTGGTATGCTTAACAACATTAAGATGCAACTGTGACGCATCAAGCAATTATAAATGTGCAGCGGCCACTCTACTTAATGTGTTAAATGGCCTTCCAAGACATATCAGTGCAAAACCTATTTATTTTCTATATGCGTAGTGTTTAGTTAGTCAAGGCGAAACTTTAGATCAAACACAATATCTGACAGCCATTTCTTCAAATTTTTGGCTTACAACTTGGCATACAAAACAGATCAATTGAACAAGTAAAAATTTAAACTCAATTAGTAACATTGCCTGATGCAAAACTAGACATGCAACCAAGCAAGCCTAATAGAGTTCTACAGCAATTGTATTTCAAGATATCCACAAATTGAAAATTGAGTAAACTATGAACAACTACTTCGGGGGAAAGAGCCCCATGAAAAACACAAATACAAACTGTACTTTGAATAGAAGGGACTTGCTAGTTTGTAACTTCTAGCAAACACAACTAGCCCAAACTGACTCAACAACAATGCACAACCAATCAGCTGACTAACTAGCTCAGCCAGAAAAACAAGTGACAAGTTCAAGTATAAAGCTGCTTATTACAAGGATGAAGTCACATCAAGAAGAAGCAACACTTTTATGTCAGACTAACACAAGTGTCAGTCTCCAAAAAGGGGAAGATATGTAAGCATTGGAATTGTGCTTACATTGAAGTGAAAAAAACAATGGCCTCCTCATCTTAACTCTTAACTAGTACTATCCAGCCAGACCAGCTCTTCACTAAAGAGCAGATAACAAAGCTAAGGTTTGAAGGCTAAGCTAGTAGCCTGCAAATATATGACAATAGACTTGTAGCAATGCTTTGGAGGGAGGGTGATATGGTTGCCTAATAATGGGACAGAGAAAACTGCTCAAGCGATAACCCTGCCCTACTCAAACTATGCATTGCTCTTCATTTTGTCAACTAAACCAGTTTGCTTGCTTGACTATGAAATATACCACCTTGAATAAATTTTTGGCACAGAGAAAAATTTAGTTCAAAGATGTGAGCCTCACACTTATAATAGGGCCTTCAAAGGCCAGGTGTGTTTGAAAGTCATTCTAATTTGTAAGCAGAAGATAACAGGAATAAAAACTGTTATAGGCACATTAAGTGCCTACCTAGCTTTGTATATTAACTATGCTAGGCTAGGCTTATGCTTAGGCCTATTATATTTATGCTATATTTAGCATTGCTAAGTTTGTATAGGCTTTACTACTAATAATATACTCCAAGTCATCTTTTATATTAGAAATTTCCTATGTAAATAATAAATATATACTATTATCTAGAGTCTAGTCTAAGTTATACATGCTGATATCACAAAAGAGCATAATTTTTTACTTTTTTGTTAGTCTGCATGAACAATTAATAGAATAGATTTCAAATGAAAAGCAAAACTAAAAAGATACATATCTTAAAATAAATTAAAAGCATATAAATTTGGTATGAAAACAAAAACATTATTTATTTCTGGCATACAAACTAAGTGTCTAAGTCCTATACTTTCCCCTACTGGACCTGGCATACACTAGGCCTAGGCCCTAGGCCAAATATATAATTAGAACTATGGCTAATATATAGGGGGGGGCCTATGCATAGTACCGCTGGCGCTGTACAGTTAGCTCTAGATATCTTGCTCTATATCTATAATCTATACTATAGTCTATGACTCTATACTGTATACATTATTACTATTGAATTAAGCATGTGTTTGTTTGGTTTGGGCCTAGCTTATAGTTCGGTTCGGCATTGGTAGGGGAGGAAAGTATCCTTAAGTTATTATAGCTGACCTATTCCTAATTCCGCCTAAGCTTAGGCCTACAAGCCATAAATAGAAATTAAAAAACTAAGGCTGAGTACGAGACATTTTAGCCCTGTCTAAGTATATGACTAGTCGTAATTCGCGACATTAAACATGCATTAATATTAAATAGGCCTATCAAAATTTGAAAGATTTGTGAAAAAAACAAATACGTCAGGTTGGAACATAAAGACCCAAATATGGAAATCAAATGCTGTTAAAAGCAGTCGGAAATGTTATTTCGTTACGGAGTAACGTTAAAAAGTCTGTTAAGAGTTTTCTCAGCTTTATACCATCTTTACGCGTATATTTTCACAGAAAAATGTGCATAAAGATTATCCTATTTTTAATAAGGCGATGAATTTAAGAAAACTATTTTATTTGTTTTAATGGTCTTTAAAATTTCGCACAAAGTAAAAAGTGTCAGTTTAAATTACCCGCGACAGGCGGGTAAGATCATACATTTTAGCAGATCGATATTACTAAATTGTAAAATTTTAATTAAAATTCTCTACATGATTAATTATTTTTAGATTTGACCTTGCTAATAGTGCAGTTACATATCATGTAAATTATTTAACTTTTTGGTACATGTATACCAATTGGACTGCATATTTCTTAGGCCAGAATTCAACCGAACACATGCACGTGACACAAACAGATTTAACTGTTTGGAACTTTATGTAAGTTGCGTCCTACATTTCTTTTACAAGAAGATATAATTACGGGTAATTGTATGCGATGTTTTCCGGCTATGGTTCAGCTCGAATATATGCGCGCGCCTGATATCTTTGGCCGTCCTGGACTGCAGGCTGTATTTTTTTGTGATTGTGACTGCGAGTCGCGTTACTTTACATTGTGCATGTATATGTAAATTTATTGTTGGTTTTCTATGATCCTTACGAAACATTTCTTCTGTTTAGGAATTTAGAATACATGCGCAGTGTTTCTTTCTGGGCTTTTATGTATACATGTATACCGCAACTTACATGTAGTTATATTTTTTGGCATGACGAGTAGAGTGCTAATAATATAGAATGCTCCGTCTATTGGCTGCTATAATTGGTTTCTAAAAGAAAGACCTGGATCTCCCAGGACATTTGCAATAATTCCGTTTAAAATATTATGTGGATAAGACATGCAATTACAAAAAAGAACAAAAGCGGCAAATCTTCTGGCAAAAACCTCATTTGCAGGATCTGTATTACAGTTTTGTGTATATATAAGAACTAAATATTGACACGATAACAAAATATAGATCTGATCTGTTATGCATATCGACAGTTATAAAAATATGCGTTTGCCATAAAAAACGAAAAGTCAATTACAAACACAAGATATTAAAGAATAGTAACAAGAAAAATATTTTATAGCTTTGGTCAGTGCAGTCCGCACATAAAAGATACGAGTATCAATTAAGCTTTAAAGATTAACGATCAATATCTGATAAAAAAGATCAATAAACTAGAAGGAATGTGGATTCATTTATCAGTTTTAATAGGATATGTATGGAGCTGTTTAAAATAAATAGAAGTTAAATACAGGTAGTAAGAATCAGGATAAACACATATTTTACGACCGGATCCATAAACATAAATAATGCGAGCTTAGGATTTACATGTGTCACAAAGAAGTTACATAATTTTTTATCACAACCAGTGATCAGCTAGAAAACAATTAGTGTACATGAAAACGAAATCAAAAGCTGAAAATAGCGAAATAAAAAGAGAAAAGAGTATAACAATAACAATCGCGAAAGAATATTACAGTGGCGCTTACTGTCTGTAGGGAATGAAACATTTAATCTGGGCGGCTCAGAAAAACAAAAAATAATTAAATAACTTTAAAAAAGAACGAGTTTGGACGGATATACATGTACATGTAACCTAATATTTACAGACTTGATCAGTTGCAAAGAAAAAAACAATTCGAGGTTTTGTGTAGAATTTGTATCATTCTTTTATCTTAAACTATGACAGAAAAGTATACTATGTAGTGCTTGGTTTTAAACAAAAAAAAACAAAAATTATTTGTCTTTATTATAATAGTTTCAAAAAAGACCATAGACTAGGACAGACTGGTTTCAACCAATAGTTATTAATCTTCTGTTTAACTGTAAACTATTGTGAACATAAACAGTTGAGGTAAGTCAATAGTTAATTTAGAGAAATCTATAACTTAATAATACACATAGCTACATGCATAATTCAATCAACTAATAATTAAATCTAAAACAACACACACTTTTATATTGTAAGTTTCGGCGCTGATAAGTCTTGCTTGAAATACAGTGTAGGAAAAATTCACAATTTTACCCAAAACAAAATATAGGGTAAATTGAGGCAAAATGACTCACTTGCAGAATAAAAACACTTTGTGGTGCAGCCGTGCAGAAATAAATCTTTTATATAGGGGTACAGCTGCAGGTGCTCGGAGATAAAAAGTATAGCAATTGACGCAATGAACAACAGCGATGCAATAATAATTCGTTAGTTACCGGTCTGTTGATCTTTTGTAATAAATTGGACAACGACGCCTTTCTAATTATTTTATGCATGTTAACTCCAATGAATTTTGGTAAAATTTCAGGACGACTTTGTCCTGAAACCAGGGGCGTCGCCATGGATTTTATGGTGGGGGGCTGGGGGACAAAGCCAATAATTATAGCTCGTACATGTACATGTACATGACTAAATTCTTACATGTACATTATTGTCAGAATCGGTGTTGTCAGCACTCAATTCAGTGCTGGAGGCACTGATTTTAGCGCCGCAGGCACTCATTTTAGCACCACAGGCACTGATTTTAGCGCCACAGGCACTCATTTTAGCGCCGAAGGCACTCATTTCAGCGCCGCAAGCACTCATTTTAGCGCCGCAGGCACTGATTTTAGCGCCGAAGGCACTGATTTTAGCGCCGCAGGCACTCATTTTAGCGCCGCAAGCACTCATTTTAGCGCCGCAAGCACTGTTTTGTCGCCCTGCAGCAAAAGTTTGCTCTCCATAACGGGTCACAAGGTGGGTGGGAGGACGAAGCATTGGCATGTCCCCCAGATGTTTTACGGGGGGGAGGAGATGTCCAACCTGACCCCCGCCGTTGGCGACGCCCCTGCCTGAAACCTTATTGCTAATGTCACCAATATAAACTGTATATAAAAATGAACAAATATACTATTCTGCTAGTAAAATCCAACTTAGGTAGCTTATAAAATAACTTTGCGCACAATCAATACAACACTTGACTTGTTTCTATTACATTAAGCTGTTGAGAGTAAGGCAAGTTTGTTATAACTACAAAACTGACTATTAGATCTGCTTTTACTGATCCCGACTAAATTTTAACAAAAAATCATTGATATAGCAATTCAGTCCCAAGAGCCGCAGGAGCTGAAACTGCTGAAGCTGCTCCAGCTGCCGAAGCCTCTGTGCATCATGCCGGCCATTGCTAGGCCTGAAATTCGTGAGAATTTGATTGAATATTCTGTAATAAGTTGTTCTGTAAGTACCTACAGGTAGACTGGCTTCAGTATGCTCCTCTGATGTGAAGATGACTTATCTAGGAGAAAATGAACTCATCTAAAAGGAACTGAACTCATCTAAAAGGAAATGAACTCATCCGAGAGGAAATGAACTCATCCGAGAGGAATTTAACTCATCCGAGAGGAATTTAACTCATCTGAGAGGAAATGAACTCATCTGAGAGGAATTAAACTCATCCAAGAGGAAATGAACTCAGATGAACTCATCTGAGAGGAAATGAACTCATCTGAGAGCAAATGAACTCATCTGAGAGGAAATGAACTTATCTTAGAGGAAATGAACTCATCTAAAAGGAACTGAACTCATCTGAGAGGAAATGAACTCATCTACGAGGAAATGAACTCATCTAAAAGGAACTGAACTCATCTGAGAGAAATTGAACTCATCTGAGAGGAAATGAACTCATCTGAGAGGAAATGAACTCATCTGAGAGGAACTGAACTCATCTGAGAGGAAATGAACTCATCTACGAGGAAATGAACTCATCTAAAAGGAACTGAACTCATCTGAGAGAAATTGAACTCATCTGAGAGGAAATGAACTCATCTGAGAGGAAATGAACTCATCTGAGAGGAAATGAACTCATCTGAGAGGAAATGAACTCATCTAAGAGGAAATGAACTCATCTAAGAGGAAATGAACTCATCTAAGAGGAAATGAACTCATCTGAGAGGAAATGAACTCGTCTAAAAGGAACTGAACTCATCTGAGAGAAATTGAACTCATCTAAGAGGAAATGAACTCATCTACGAGGAAATGAACTCATCTAAAAGGAACTGAACTCATCTGAGAGAAATTGAACTCATCTGAGAGGAACTGAACTCATCTAAAATGAAATGAACTCATCTGAGAGGAAATGAACTCATCTAAAATGAAATGAACTCATCTGAGAGGAAATGAACTCATCTAAAATGAAATGAACTCATCTGAGAGGAAATGAACTCATCTAAGAGGAAATGAACTCATCTGAGAGGAAATGAACTCGTCTAAGAGGAAATGAACTCATCTGAGAGGAAATGAACTCATCTAAGAGGAAATGAACTCATCTAAGAGGAAATGAACTCATCTAAAAGGAACTGAACTCATCTGAGAGAAATTGAACTCATCTGAGAGGAACTGAACTCATCTAAAATGAAATGAACTCATCTGAGAGGAAATGAACTCATCTAAAATGAAATGAACTCATCTGAGAGGAAATGAACTCATCTAAGAGGAAATGAACTCATCTGAGAGGAAATGAACTCGTCTAAGAGGAAATGAACTCATCTGAGAGGAAATGAACTCATCTAAGAGGAAATGAACTCATCTGAGAGGAAATGAACTCGTCTAAGAGGAAATGAACTCATCTGAGAGGAAATGAACTCATCTAAGAGGAAATGAACTCATCTGAGAGGAAATGAACTCATCTACAATAAGAGGAAATGAACTCATCTGAGAGGAAATGAACTCATCTAAGAGGAAATGAACTCATCTGAGAGGAAATGAACTCGTCTAAGAGGAAATGAACTCATCTGAGAGGAAATGAACTCATCTAAGAGGAAATGAACTCATCTGAGAGGAAATGAACTCATCTACAATAAGAGGAAATGAACTCATCTGAGAGGAAATGAACTCATCTAAGAGGAAATGAACTCATCTGAGAGGAAATGAACTCATCTAAGAGGAAATGAACTCATCTGAGAGGAAATACGCTCATCTAGGAGGAACTAAACTCATCTGAGAGGAATTGAACTCATCTAGACAGGAAATGAACTCATCTGAGGGTAAACGAACTCATCCAAGAGGAAATGAACTTATATGACGGGAAATGAACTTATATGACGGGAAATGAACTCATACTATATGATATGAACATAATCCGGACTTAAAACCTTACCCTAACACAACTCTCACTCAAACCCTATCCTAAATCTTTATTCCTATGCCCAAATCTACACCTACAATAGCCTAAAATTGTTGGCAGTAAAATGGCCGACAGTCCACTGCGGTGCTGCCGTGTAGTTTAGCTCAGATAGTCACATACACTTTCGCTCGCTAACCTAAGATAAGTAAGGCTAAACTAATTCATATGGTGCACTGATAATTCAGCAAAACACTTACCGCCTACGCCGCCAACCATGGCTGCCCCAGCCATTAAAGCCATGTCGTTATTGTGACCGCGCCTTCGGTGACCCCGCTGGTGTATGATAATCTGCTGCTGCGGATGCGGCTGCTGATGCATTTGATGATGCTGTTGCGGGTAGGCCATTGGCGGCATCATTGGCTGAGTTGAGTATGGAGGGGGCGGCGGCATCTGCTGATGATTTGGTGGCGGTGGAGGTGGGTACTGCGGCGGGTATTGCTGTGGAGGGTACTGCTGTGGCGGGTACTGCTGTGGAGGGTACTGCTGCGAAGGGTAATGCTGCTGCTGCTGCGGCTGACCATTGGCTGGTCTTGATGATTGCTGCTGTTGATGGCCTCCATTATTTGAGTGGCCTGTGCGGTTTGGCCCTGTGTTAGGAAAATCACAATTTTAGTTTTTTTATTTATAATACATAATTTATAAGGTTAGACAAGACAAGAAATTGGGTGAAAAATCTCAAAGTTAAGAGTTTGGCCTTTGAGATTAAAATCAAGTGAGGCAAGACTAAAAGTTTTACTATATAGGAAAGATAGGACTTGATTAATTTCTCAATAAAACCTCATAGATTAGCTTGTTTTCTCTAATACTGTATATGGGCTAGGTCTTAAGGTTGAGAATCTTGAGAATTTAGCTCAAGTTCTTAGAGCTAAGAATAATTGAATAGGGGCAATTTGAATAAGAATTAAATGGTTTCAAGCAAAGTCAATCTGAGCAAGATAAGATCAAGTTTTTTCAAGATCTAGTCTAGTAAGATCTAATTGAGAATTTAGACAAAAACTCAGGACAGGCCTATAATGATGCATAGAATAAAGTGGTGCTAATTTCTAGCAAAATTGTTTTGAAAGTCCCTACTATTATTTAGAATTGATGTTTTGACTTACTTGGCTTTGATGCTCCACATCCCATTGATAGACAACCAGTTTAGTTTAATAATCAGATACTCTGAAGAAACAGTCAAACAGAATATATTTGTTTTTTATTTCTATAAATTAAATATTGAATAAATCACTTATTGAGACATATCTTCTGAAATTTTATAGATCTCATTAGAATACATTAATATAACTTCATAAAATTAGTAAAAAAATTATAAAATAGACCTATAGATACCAATGCTGACTAAATACTGATAGTAATGAGTAAAAGTTTTGTATAAAAATGAGACTAAATATAAGAAATGTAAATATATTATGTATTCATTGAAGTCATAGGCACTGGAACAGGCCAGGGGAAAGGGGCATCAAAGTACCTATTAGAGGTCGGACGGGATCCCGATCCCGATCCCGAAATCTCGGGATCCCGAGGAAAATTGAATTCCCGCGGGACAAGAATCCCGACCCTAAAAAACTCGAGATTCGGGAACAGGTCTTTTGATTAAATAGTTTATAGAATTAGTGATTACTTGAAGGTATTTTGCTTTAACTTGTACTCGTTACATTATTTACTTTGTTGGTTACAAAACTTCATATCAAATTCGTTGTGTTTTACTTCTTGATCTTGACAATCTTTTCTCAATTTTGTTTAACTTTACATGGACAATACACTAAAAGACCTGATCCCGATTCCCGAAATCCCGATCCCGATCCCGATCCCGAGAAAAAAATTATTCCCGATCCCGATCCCGCCCGAATATTTCAATCCTGTCCGACCTCTAGTACCTATCCTATTTTTTATTCACTTTATTCTCCAAATAGTTCTAAAATTGTTATACTTTTTTATTCAATAAATTATTTGCTGCTTATATCTTACAAGAGGTGAAGACTAAAACTACAGATTAGATTGGACCCCCCAGGCCCCACTTTTAAAGTGGGAGGGGGGAGGGGAAGCATATGACATAGGCATTAAAGGTACCTGCTTGGCTTCCCACTTTTAAAAACATAATGATGGCGATGCCTATGATTAAATTACAAATTGTATAATGTAGTAATCCACTCTAGTATGTAGTAGTCTAATAATATAATAAGTAGAATGTAGTAGGCCCTATAATTCTTAATAATATCACGTAGTAAAATACAGTTACACAACATATATAATTGGGGTGGCCTATTTTGGATATGGAAATCCTGCTCAATCATACAACATAGGCCTATCCAATACTATAGTGCACCCCTGGGCTACCAGACTATAAAAGTTATGTATTTTAATCCTGAAATATCTAAATGAAACTTTAGAAACTTTAGGGGCGAGGGGGCCCATGGCATGTTTAATCTTGTAGATGTTTGTATTTGTGCCAATGCAATGCCAATGTTTTTTCTTTAGTACAAAAAGTTTCTGCTTATAAAATGTTAAAGCTGAATATAGTGTTAGAGTAAGGATTGCATCCCAAAAAATGAATTCTTTTTCACCTGCTAACCTGCAATTCTTGTTGTGAGGCTGAACCACACGAAATGATAAAGGCTATTGAATTTTGTAATAGAGATCACATGCTCTGCCTATTAGAAGCCCTGTACATTAAGACCAAACAGCCCACGTTAAATAACCAACTTGCGATGGGTGGGGCTAGCCGTCAACTCAGAATTTTTTAGCTGATTTGTCAATGACCGGACTGGCTTGAAACTGATATGCACTTTACCCAACCAATACTGTATCAAAAAAATTGATTACTATGTACAAGTTTTAAACCATCAATTAAAAACTCAATTCAACTACTCTTGTTACTCTCAACTATCTATTCTGATATATACTGAATATTCGTTCAAATTGTTTCTTAAATAAAAAGACCCTGACGATGTCCTAATGCAAATGGACGAAATGCATCGGCAACTCAAATAGTACTTCATGTTGATATTTACCTTTATTTATCTAGAATTCTTTTTTGTTTGAATTATCTGTTTGAAGGAAAGAATCCGGGGTCAGGCCGGGAATATTTTTTGTAATAAATAGAGAATAAATCAAATTGTAGCGGTGAAGCAAAAATCAATAATAGACAAAGCTAGTGTTAGTAAAAATATCAAATATAAGTAAATTTTTAAAACTTTTAACAGTTACAGCTTACGAAATAGTTTTTTAGCTCTAAATTGAATATAATTTGATTAAACCGTTACAATCCGCAGTTTTTTTAAAACGTCATCTGTACGTAGTTGCTTTCCTTTGGTAAGCTGTTCTGAGAGCTGCCTGTTACACAAAAATATACTTAATGTAAACTAGAATAAAATTCATCAAATAAAAGGAGGTTGGTCTTTATTTTTACAAATTGCTAAAAAATTCAAGCGTTTCCTTAGGAACGTTGCAAACGGACAAATTCTGAAAAATACTTAGTGGTGGATTTCACTTTTAGTCATTTAAGGCGACAGTCACACTGATTTTGAACAGAGGATATATATATATATACAGAAAAATGAAAGGCACCGAGGAATACATTAAAAGATTTCATGAAGTTCGCGGTACCATAAATTCAAAAGGGGAACTTTAAATTTTTTTTCTAATCTTTAAATGTGTCTTTACTTGATTATAATAAAAGAAAATTTATTACTGACCGTTTACATCATAAATGTTTCTTATTAATTAAGTCACTGTTTGTGTGAATTTTTTTTATTTTTATGATAAAGAGCTAACGTATAATAAGTGATTATCTTTTCCATACTAAATTTAGGTCTAAAAAATTCTGACTGTGTTCACCGCGCCGATAGATTCAAATTAAAATTTAGAACCTATTTGAGTTTAGGAACACGGACGTTCAGCTTGGCGTTTGTACCTGTGTAATTGTTCGCCGTGGTAGAACTTTTTCTATAGTACTTTAAGTTGTAGACAAGCCTAAGTCTACAACTGATTCTATTCTTTTTGGCGGTATCAGTTCTAGATAAGCTAGTCTAATAGGAAACCGTTTTGGCTTTATTCTAATAAACAGGAATAGCCTATTGACTCTTGTTTTAGTATTTTAGGCTTATCAATCAAAAAGTGGTCTAGCAAACACTGAAAAACTCAAGTCTAGTAGGATTAATTTAGAAAGAGCCATAAATTGCTTGTGTTGTAGGCCCAGATAGTAGTGGTAGGCTAATTTTTTAAGCCTACTTAGGTGGTATTTTGTATCTTAACTTTAAGCTAGGCCTATTGTTTAAAAAGTGAGATGCCTTCTGTGTGGGATCATAAACTCTGGGTAAGTATTTTCAAAGGCATACAGTATATGATTCTTTATTTTTATAAATTTTTTAAATCTTTTTCTTAGTAGAAACATTATTAGTTTAATTTAAAAAAAATAAATCTTCTTTTAGGCTACTATATCAGCATTTAATAGATATCACTTCAACTTTGTATTGCCCTAAGTTTTTTGTTGGCACCAAAATGCAAAATTATATGGTTAAGGTTAGTGATAAACCAAAATTTACCTGTATAACTTTTGCCAACACATTTTCAGACAGATCTTCCTACACTTTTTTAGGACTCTTAAAGTGTTGCAAAAAGTGTCGGAAAAAGTGTTGTAACAGTTAACTTTTGCCAAAACATCTTCAGACAGATTTTCCGACACTGTTTTACGACATTTAAAATGTTGCAAAAAGTGTTAGAAAAAAGTGTTGTAACAAAAATTTGAAGCAGTTGAAGAAACAGTTCTTGTATCTTGCTCCCATAAGGGGTCTTTTAAACAGGGAAACAGGGAAATGTTTCTCAAATCACAAACTTACATTTAATGGTTTGATCTACTATATTTATTTGACTGAAGATTAATTTGAATGAATCTATCATGTACTGCAGGCTGCTGCGTAATGCATACTTAACAAAGATACATGTAAGCTTACATGAATAGTACGAGCTATATCTATATCACCTAGCTCTAAAAAGTGACATTTTAAGTGTTGAAAGATGTGTCGGCAGAAGTTAACTGTACGACACTTTTCAGACACTTTGCAGCATTAATTTAAGTGTTGGAAAATATGTGTCAGCAAATGTTAACTGTTTCGACACTTTTTGCAACATTTTAAGTGTCATAAAAAGTGTTGGAAGGTCTGTCTGAAAATGTTTCGGCAAAAGTCAACTGTTAAAACACTTTTTTTGACACTTTTTGCGACATTTTAAGTGTCATAAAAAGTGTCGGAAGATCTGTCTGAAAATGTGTTGGCAAAAGTTATACAGGTACCAAATTTAGATTTTTGCAAGCTTCTAAACCAAATCCAAATGTACAAAAAATTTAAATCTGAATCAAAATTATCTGAATGTGTTTCTAAATCATACATGCGCAACGTCCAAAATTTGGTTGGCCGTGCAACTTAGTTTTAACAAAAATGCGACATAGTTTTTGACCAAAAATGCGACTTACATGTAAAAAAACCTAAAATGCAAAATTGCAAAATTAACGCAACTTTGGGTAAACAGCGGGAGTAACTTGACTGTCTTATCAGGCAAAAATGCCTCGTCAGCTACTTAGTACTACTATGTGGGTATTTTTTGGGTGGGCATTTTTGCGACTTCCTTGGTTGGCTGCCAAATCAGTCAGCTGGATCGGCTGACTCGGACGACTGTTGCGCATGTATGTTCTAAATGTATACAAAAATTAAAAGGGAAATGGCAAAGTAACTATGATACCTTTTAGTTACAAAAATGCTTTATCATCTAACTAGTAAATCATATTCGAAGTCTTTTTATTATTGCTAATTTTGTCTTTATAAAAAACAAACATAGAGTTCTAAATTCAAATTTAAATAATTGTTCTTAAAAAATTTAAGATTTCAATGCTCATAAGGGATTGCTAAAATGCTATAGCTCTTGGTAGGTTTAGGGTTATGATTCAAACAAAATGTGCTTATGGAGAATAAGTAAGATGTTGAAGCTTATAAGGAAAGAGAGAATTGTTGAAACTATTGCTCAAGGTTCATAAAATAAATTTCTGAAATCTTGTAGCTCACAATAAGAGTTGTTGAGATGTTAATGCTCATGGGGGAATTGCTAAAATATATACCTTGTACAAATTTCAAGATATAGGGCTTCATTCTAGGGAAAAGAGCAAGCAAGTCTTTTTGGAATATGAAGTTTAATTTGATTTGTTGCAGTCGCAAAAGTGCCTACCCAAAGGAATATAGACAGTACATTTGATAAGGTATTTAGCCTTTATAAGACACCTATAGTTACTCCTGCTGTTTATCCAAAATTGCATTAATTTTTGCTTTAAGGTTTTTTCTTAGGTAAGTCACATTTATATTAAAAAATAAAGTTTTATGTATGTATGGTTTAGTGTAATTTCTATAAGTCTTAAAATACTACTTGTCCTAAATTTATACATTATTTTTTTTCTAGATTTCAATCTTTCACATAAATGCTAGAGAGTTCTATTGATTAACAAGGCTATTTCTATTTTAGGACACATTCAACCCACAATTGTACAACTTCACTAAGTACAATCAAGATTTTCTAAAGCAGTACTCAGACTTCCTGGAGAGAAGAGGTAAAATTGAAGAAAAATATGCAAAAGATTTAAGGTAAGTACCTATTTTATTTAACAAATAATGTTATTGCCATTTTGTTATGTTTTTATAAAAATTCAGTGCTTCTCTATTTTTAATTTTAGAAAACTTTGCAAAGAGTTTAGAACAAAGGAATATGACAAAAAGGAAAAGATTAAGTAAGTTGTTATGCTTCTTATTCCTATCTAGTTTTATAATTGATTCCCAGCTTGACCAGTAGTGGAACATTCCATTGATTTAGACTGGATTCTTAGCTTGACCAGTAGTGGAAAATTCCATTGATTTAGACTGGATTCTCAGCTTGACCAGTAGTGGAAAATTCCATTGATTTAGACTGGATTCTCAGCTTGACCAGTAGTGGAAAATTCCATTGATTTAGACTGGATTCTCAGCTTGACCAGTAGTGGAAAATTCCATTGATTTAGACTGGATTCTCAGCTTGACCAGTAGTGGAAAATTCCATTGATTTAGACTGGATTCTTAGCTTGACCAGTAGTGGAAAATTCCATTGATTTAGACTGGATTCTCAGCTTGACCAGTAGTGGAAAATTCCATTGATTTAGACTGGATTCTCAGCTTGACCAGTAGTGGAAAATTCCATTGATTTAGACTGGATTCTCAGCTTGACCAGTAGTGGAAAATTCCATTGATTTAGACTGGATTCTCAGCTTGACCAGTAGTGGAAAATTCCATTGATTTAAACTGGATTCTCAGCTTGACCAGTAGTGGAAAATTCCATTGATTTAGACTGGATTCTCAGCTTGACCAGTAGTGGAAAATTCCATCGTATCTTCTATTCATTAATGCGACACAGATTCAGCGTGCAGACCTCGTTCGACGAGATGCTTGCCGAACTCGTATCGTCTGCCAATCAGCACGACACCCTGCGCGATGAACTATTGAAATCATCCAAAGAGGTCAAGGACGCGCTAAGAGAAGCGCAACGCCAGTCGCAGCAGACTGAGAAGAAAGTCGCCGGCCTGGTGAAAGACTTGGAGCGCAATCGGAACCAATTAGAAGGCGTCAGGAGTCAGTACCAAAGATCGTTTGTCGAGATGAAGAAGGCTCGGGAGGACTACATTGCTAATAAGGTGCTCTTCTAATATTTTTTTTGTTCAGTGTATCAATATTTTACAGTTGTTTCGAGTTATTGAGGTCCGTGTATATGAGCTTTGTTGTTTCTGACCTTTGTCTGTCTGCCTTTCTGCAGTATCCCGTCTGTGTCTCTGTCTGTCTGTCTGTCTGTCTGTCTGTTTGTCTGCCTGACTGTCTGTCTGCCTGACTGTCTGCCTGACTGTCTGTCTGTCTGTCTGCCTGCCTGTCTGCCTGCCTGCCTGTCTATCTGTCTGTCTGTCTGCCTGTCTATCTGTCTGTCTGCCTGTCTATCTGTCTGTCTATCTGTCTGTCTGTCTGTCTGTCTGTCTGTCTGTCTGTATGTATGTGTCCGTCTGTCTGTCTGTGTGTCTGTCTGTCAGTCAGTCTGTCTATCTGGCTGTCTGTCTTAGTCTGTCTGCCTGCCTGTCTGGGTGTCTGTCTGTCTGTCTATGAGCCGGCAGTAACCGGCATGCAATCACGAGCTGTCTCCTTAATTCTCCGCCAGGACAACAAAGACATCACTAAGAACGAAGAGGAGCGCTTCCAGCAGGTGTTCCTGCATAAGCAGAGCATGTTCGAAGAGCGCAAGCAGAGCTACGCCAAGGAGCTATCGGATTATAACACAGCCCAAAGTCGGCACTACATGGAGCACCTGCCGGAGCAGCTGGCCACCCTAGAGGAGCAGGAGAAGCGCGTTGCCGCCATCTGCAAGCAGCACTTTCAGCTATGGGGCGATAGCGAGCTTCAAGCCCTTAATATTCGAACAAAATGTTGTCAAACTCTTCGCCAGAAAGCCGACAATGTTAACGCCGAATATGATATTAACGAATTCATGAGAGTAACCGCTTCTGGCAATCCTGTGCCAGACGATGTGGTATTCGAAGATCTCGGATCTAATGACAGCATTAGCCAGCAGCAGCAGCAGCAGCAGGCGGCGGCGCCAGGAAAGAAGAATAAATTCGGCACGCTTAATAAAAAGGTCTGTCCGTTTAATTGGCGTTTATTATATTTACTCTGGTAAACCTATCAGCTTAGTGTCCTTTCTTGCCTTACAACAGTGCCTTAGATCTGCCTACAATCCTTCGTCTCTCCCTGCAATCTCTTTCTCCCTACAATCCCTTCGTCTCTCCCTCTCTCTCTACAATCCCTTCGTTTCTCCCTACAATCCATTTGTCTCTCCCTACAATCCCTTCGTCTCTCCCTACAATCTCTGTCTCTCCCTACAATCCCTTCGTCTCTCCCTGCAGTCCCTTCGTCTCCACCTACAATCCCTTCGTCTCCCTCTCTACAATCCCTTCGTCTCTCCCTACAATCCCTTCGTCTCTCCCTGCAATCCCTTCGTCTCTCCCGAGTCCCTGTAATCCCTTCGTCTCTACCTACAATCCCTTCGTCTCCCTCTCTACAATCCCTTCGTCTCTCCCTGCAATCCCTTCGTCTCTCCCTACAATCCCTTCGTCTCTCCCTGCAATCCCTTCGTTTCTACCTACAATCCCTTCGTCTCCCTCTGTACAATCCCTTCGTCTCTCCCTGCAATCCCTTCGTCTCTCCCTACAATCCCTTCGTCTCTCCCTGCAATCCCTTCGTTTCTCCCTACAATCTCTTTGTCTCTCCCTACAATCACTTCGTCTCTCCCTGCAATCCCTTCATCTCTCCCTGCAATCCCTTCGTCTCCATACATGCGTAACAGTCGGCCGACCGATTTGGCGGCCAACCAAGGTAAGTCGCAAAAATGCCCACCTGAATAAATACCCAAGTACTAAGTAGATGCCGAAGCATTTTGCCTAAAAAAAAAAGCCATAGTTACTCCTGCCGTTTACCCAAAAGGTAAACGGTAAAATTTGCGTTACTTTTGCTTTAGAGCTTCTTTTACATGTAATTCGCATTTTTGGCCAAAAACTACGTCGCATTTTTGTAAAAACTAAGTCGCACGGCCGACCGAATTTTGGAGGTTGCGCATGTATGTTCGTCTCTCCCTACAATCAATTTGTCTGGCCCCACAGTCCTCCCTACAGTCTTCTCGTCCTTCATACTGTGTCTCTCCCTACAGTTCCTTTGTTTCTAACTACAGTCCCTTTGTCTCTCCCTACAATCCATTTGTCTCTTCCTACAATCCCTTTGTCTCTCCCCATAACACCCTCGTTTCTATCTACAATCCCTCGTCTCTCCGTGCAATCCTTTCATCTCCCTAAAAATTTCAATCTCATCACCCCTCTCCAGTCGGCCCCGGCCCAGCAGAAGCGCCGGCTTGTGGAGCAGCTCAAACAGAAAGACGAAGAACTTGAGAAAGCAACCAAAGGCTTGGACGCGATGCACAAACTGCTGCAAACTTATCAGCAGAATCCAAAACTAGGCGACATCGCCATGGTGCAGCAGCAGATGCAGCAGGCGTCCGAGCAGGTTGAGACCCTCAATCGAGAGAGGGTGGATATTCTGGTAAGTTCTGGTGAATCTGGTTTTTTTTCAAACTTTATTGGCATGGCATTGTTGAAGTCTGTGTTGTTCTGCGTATCTGTGCACTCATACACACGCTCACATATGGTGTACAACAGCCCTGACTGTACACACTGTTGTATATAAAGTTGAGAAATTCTGCCTCAAATTTCGAACTAAACGTACCATCGTGTTTTGTTTACCGTAGTACTAATTAGTCCAAACGACATTTCTCTATGAATATTTCTGTATAAGTGCCACAACTTCTATTAATACTAGCGTATAAACCATTCCGCACAGATGCAGCATCAGACGCTAGCGGACCATAGTACTACTAGTAGCAATAGTAGTAATTCTTCCTTCCCACTAAATCGTTGCTGTCCGAGAATTCGTTTATCGCTGTCGCCATTTTTTAACGTGACAAGCGCGACAAATAATGTCAATGAGATTAGTGCGTGTACTACAGATGTGGATGTTAGACCGGTTCGTACACGCTGAGAGGGTTCTTGTTTACGGATATGTTTTTTCCTTTTAATACAGTTTATGATGATGTAATATGCCACTCATTTTTACAGCACTTTGCTCTATCTGTTTCCACTCTTCCCATTCTCCCTTAGATGATCTTTCTAATCTCATCTAATCCTCTAATCCCCTAATCTGGACACTCAACTTTTCTCCCTATTCTTCCTAATCTCCCTACTTTCCTTAATCTCGCCTCTCTCCCTAAACTCCCCTTTCTCCCTAATCTCCCCTCACTCCCTAATCTCCCCTCTCTCCCTTATCTCCGCTCTCCTTAATCTCCCTACTTTCCCTAATCTCCCCTCACTCCCTAATCTCCGCTCTCCTTAATCTCCCGACTTTCCCTAATCTCCCCTGTCTCTCTTTCTAGTCCCGCCTACTCTCCCTAATCCATAGTCTTCGTACTATATACTTAATCAGTCTAATTTTTTCTTTTCCCTAATTAAATTTCTGAGCAGAGAGCAGTGAGCAGAGTCCTTAATTAAACTAAATAGCAGCCCCATTCTGGTGCCAGTGTTGTATTAATAAATAATTTCCGTGATTTTTCTCTCCATTGCTCGAACCCATTTTTTCCTTTATTCATTTGATGCACACATATTTAGAGGCGGAATACACAAGGTAAATTTGCAAATTCGTACTGACAGTACAGGTGATGCTAACATTCAGGTATTTGGTAATTCAGAGAATTTTTTCAAGCAGTGTGTATCATCCAGATGTGAATTTTTTCTATTGCTCGCTTAAAATAGACTTATTCATATTTCCCACTGAACAGAAAGAGCTGCAGGCGTTGGGTGTTGACACTAGCAACATGGGCGGTGCTGCACCTGTGGCAACTACGGCCGCTGCGCCGCCTCCAGTGCAGGCTGTTAGTGGCAGGTGAGACTGTATAATACAGATATAATTGGCTTTTGTTTAGTTTCAATAATTTCAAACTTCGAGTTTCGAGTTTTGAGCTTGTCAATCTTCGAACTCGTGAAGTTTTGAGCTTGTGAATCTTCGAACTCGTGAAGTTTTGAGCTTGTAAATCTTCGAACTCGTGAAGTTTTGAGCTTGTAAATCTTCGAACTCGTGGAGGTTTAAGCTTGTAAATCTTCGAACTCGTGGAGGTTTGAGCTTGTAAATCTTCGAACTCGTGGAGGTTTAAGCTTGTAAATCTTCGAACTCGTGGAGGTTTAAGCTTGTAAATCTTCGAACTCGTGGAGGTTTAAGCTTGTAAATCTTCGAACTCGTGGAGGTTTAAGCTTGTAAATCTTCGAACTCGTGGAGGTTTAAGCTTGTAAATCTTCGAACTCGTGGAGGTTTAAGCTTGTAAATCTTCGAACTCGTGGAGGTTTAAGCTTGTAAATCTTCGAACTCGTGGAGGTTTAAGCTTGTAAATCTTCGAACTCGTGGAGGTTTAAGCTTGTAAATCTTCGAACTCGTGAAGTTTTGAGCTTGAGAATCTTCGAACTCGTGGAGGTTTAAGCTTGTAAATCTTCGAACTCGTGGAGGTTTGAGCTTGTGAATCTTCGAACTCGTGAAGTTTTGAGCTTGTAAATCTTCGAACTCGTGAAGTTTCGAGCTTGTGAATCTTCGAACTCGTGAAGTTTCGAGCTTGTGAATCTTTGAACTCGTGAAGTTTTGAGCTTGAGAATCTTCGAACTCGTGAAGTTTTGAGCTTGAGAATCTTCGAACTCGTGGAGGTTTAAGCTTGTAAATCTTCGAACTCGTGGAGGTTTAAGCTTGTAAATCTTCGAACTCGTGGAGGTTTGAGCTTGTAAATCTTTGAACTCGTGAAGTTTTGATCTTGTGAATCTTTGAACTCGTGGAGGTTTGAGCTTGTGAATCTTTGAACTCGTGGAGGTTTGATCTTGTGAATCTTTGAACTCGTGAAGTTTTGATCTTGTGAATCTTTGAACTCGTGGAGGTTTGAGCTTGTGAACCTTCGAACTCGTGGAGGTTTGAGCTTTTGAATCTTCGAACTCGAGGAGGGTTGAGCTTGTAAATCTTTGAACTCGTGAAGTTTTGAGCTTGTGAATCTTTGAACTCGTGGAGGTTTGAGCTTGTAAATCTTCGAACTCGTGGAGTTTTGAGCTTGTAAATATTCAAACTCGTGGAGGTTTAAGCTTGTAAATCTTCGAACTCGTGAAGTTTCGAGCTTGTAAATCTTTGAACTCGTGAAGTTTTGAGCTTGTGAATCTTTGAACTCGTGGAGGTTTGAGCTTGTAAATCTTCGAACTCGTGGAGGTTTAAGCTTGTAAATCTTCGAACTCGTGAAGTTTTGATCTTGTGAATCTTTGAACTCGTGAAGTTTTGATCTTGTGAATCTTTGAACTCGTGAAGTTTTGATCTTGTGAATCTTTGAACTCGTGAAGTTTTGATCTTGTGAATCTTTGAACTCGTGAAGTTTTGATCTTGTGAATCTTTGAACTCGTGAAGTTTTGATCTTGTGAATCTTTGAACTCGTGAAGTTTTGAGCTTGAGAATCTTCGAACTCGTGAAGTTTTGAGCTTGAGAATCTTCGAACTCGTGGAGGTTTAAGCTTGTAAATCTTCGAACTCGTGGAGGTTTAAGCTTGTAAATCTTCGAACTCGTGGAGGTTTGAGCTTGTAAATCTTTGAACTCGTGAAGTTTTGATCTTGTGAATCTTTGAACTCGTGGAGGTTTGAGCTTGTGAACCTTCGAACTCGTGGAGGTTTGAGCTTTTGAATCTTCGAACTCGTGGAGGGTTGAGCTTGTAAATCTTTGAACTCGTGAAGTTTTGAGCTTGTGAATCTTTGAACTCGTGGAGGTTTGAGCTTGTAAATCTTCGAACTCGTGGAGTTTTGAGCTTGTAAATATTCAAACTCGTGGAGGTTTAAGCTTGTAAATCTTCGAACTCGTGAAGTTTCGAGCTTGTAAATCTTTGAACTCGTGAAGTTTTGAGCTTGTGAATCTTTGAACTCGTGGAGGTTTGAGCTTGTAAATCTTCGAACTCGTGGAGGTTTAAGCTTGTAAATCTTCGAACTCGTGAAGTTTTGATCTTGTGAATCTTTGAACTCGTGAAGTTTTGATCTTGTGAATCTTTGAACTCGTGAAGTTTTGATCTTGTGAATCTTTGAACTCGTGAAGTTTTGATCTTGTGAATCTTTGAACTCGTGAAGTTTTGATCTTGTGAATCTTTGAACTCGTGAAGTTTTGATCTTGTGAATCTTTGAACTCGTGAAGTTTTGAGCTTGTGAACCTTCGAACTCGTGGAGGTTTGAGCTTTTGAATCTTTGAACTAGTGAAGTTTTGAGCTTTTGAATCTTTGAACTCGTGAAGTTTTGAGCTTGTAAATCTTCGAACTCGTGAAGTTTTGAGCTTGTAAATCTTCGAACTCGTGGAGGTTTGAGCTTGTAAATCTTCGAACTCGTGGAGGTTTGAGCTTGTGAATCTTCGAACTCGTGGAGGTTTGAGCTTGTAAATCTTTGAACTCGTGGAGGTTTGAGCTTGTAAATCTTTGAACTCGTGGAGGTTTGAGCTTGTAAATCTTCGAACTCGTGGAGGTTTAAGCTTGTAAATCTTCGAACTCGTGAAGTTTCGAGCTTGTAAATCTTCGAACTCGTGAAGTTTCGAGCTTGAGAATCTTCGAACTCGTGAAGTTTCGAGCTTGTAAATCTTCGAACTCGTGAAGTTTCGAGCTTGAGAATCTTCGAACTCGTGGAGGTTTGAGCTTGTGAATCACTGTCGAGCTCATAAACCGCCCTTCGATCCCCTGAAAAGTAAACTAACTTCAACCCACCCATTAATCCAGCAGCCAAAACACCAGCAGTGCCTCAGCTTTTGCCGACGAATTCGCTGACGAATCGCCGGTTTCGCCGGCTCAGCCGCAGCCGGTGGCGACGTCTGCGGGTGCCGCCGGACCGCCGCAGGCGCCTCCGGTGCCTCCGCCACCCTCGGCGGTTGCAGCCCCGGCGCTGCCCATAGTTGCTATGCTATATGACTTCAACGATCCGAGCCAGTCAGACAACTTGGCCGTGGTTGCCGGGGAACGATTGTACGTACTGTCTGGCGATGCGGATTGGACGCTGGTTCAAAGGACTGCTGGCAACACTGACGAACAGGGATACGTGCCCACCGCTTATATGGGCGATGTTTGATTGACAGATGAAGTGACAATGACAGAACAGTATCAGTCAACTATAGATCTTATCATGCATACTTAGTAGATAGGCTATTGAGCAAGCAGAGTCATAGAATGAAATTCAACAAAGATGATCAAGATTTTAAAAGGCGAGCCAACCTAGCATTGGACAGCGAAACCTACAGTGTGTTTAAAAATACGAGAGTGAATAATAATATAACTTTGTTGCTGAATAATAATTCCAAGGTCTGGTCTCATCGCTTTCTCAAACAAGTTGATATTGATTTTATTAGTGAAGTTGATAATTTAGTTGATCAAATTCGAGAATCTTCGTTACTGGAAACAGTGTGTTAATCTTTGTTAGTCTTGTTAGTGTGTTAGTCTTGTAATCTTTGTCGCTTGGAAGAGCCTTTGTAGCTGGAAAGTCTGTTGCTGGGACGTCTTTGTAGCTTAAAAGAGACTTAGCTTACAAGAGTCTTTGTAGTTGGGAAGAGTCTTTGTAGCTAGGAAGAGCCTTTGTTGCTGGGAAGTCTTTGCAGCTTGGAAGAGTTTTAGCTTGCAGGAGTCTTTGTAGCTGGGAAGAGTCTGTAGCTTGCGGGAGTCTTTGTTGCTGGGAAGAGTCTTTGTAGCTTGGAAGAGTCTTTGTAGTTTGAAAATGTCTTTGTATCTTGCAAGACTCTGTATCTTGCAAGACTCTTTGTAGCTTGGAAGAGTCTTTGTTGCTGGGAAGAGTCTAACTTGGAAGTCTCTAGTTGGACGTCCTGCAGCTCCAGCGGCTGATTGATCTATCTAGGGAATATATACAAAACTTGTGAACCAAATTGTTTTTCTAAATTAAAAAAATTAAGCTTGCTTTTTTGCGTATTGTGTTGCGTTATTTTAATCATACATATATTTAACTAGACTAATTGATTCAACCTGACTACAAAAAAATCGGATTTGAATCGCATTAGAAATTGCGTAGCGCTTCGTGTGTTTGCCTTGTTTTTTATCTTCTGGTTGATTTTATTACCTTTTTATCCATCAAAGGTGGTTCTGCCCGTATGTTTTTGCAGCTCCTTCCGGTGGTTTAATATCGCATCAAAATATATCAATATATATATATATACTCGTATTAACTAACTATACATATTGGTTCTTAATTTTGCGACTTTATATTCAAGCTAGGTATAGGGTTTTTGTGTTTATGAATTGTAACTTTTACAATTGTACTTTTTTGCTGCCTTAGCTGTATTTTAATGGAATGTGTTGTATTAAAAAGTCCCAAACAGGTCTTTGTTCAGTTTATATAGTCCATAAAATGGAGGCCTCAAAACTGAAATATGAGTATTTGTAGAACATTAAGAATTTAAATTTTATTTATCTTTTGGCCAGAGTCTGTAGTTTGGAAGAGTCTTAGTTGCTGGAAAGCGTCTTTGTAGCTTGGAAGAGTCTGCAGCTTGAAGGAGTCTTTGTAGAGCGTGTACGAGCTGGGAAAGAGTCGTTGTAGAGCGTGTAAGTCTTTGTAACTGGGAAGAGTCTTTGTAGAGCGTGTAAGAGTCTTTGTAGCTCGGAAAAGTCTGTAGCTGGGAAGAGTCTTTGTAGAGCGTGTAAGAGTCTTTGTAGCTCGGAAAAGTCTGTAGCTGGGAAGTTTTTTTTCCGCGCCGAAGACAGTTTTTTGCGCAAGCAAGAACACCTATTTGTAATAAATTTATAAACAAAATTTTATACCTGCCTGTCTTTTCTACAAGTTTATATTACATTTTTATCCCGCATTAGGCCAAAAATTGGTAATAATATTTTCTACCGCTTCTCCATCACAATAGATACATATTGTTGCCATGCACACGAGCACGCTTGCTATGCCTATCAGTATATCCACTTTGTTCCTGTGCTATGATTGTGATTATATTTGTTATATTATTTTCTATTTCATTATCTGTTTCAAACACTTGTTTGATCTTCCCAAAGTCTGAAATGAGATCTTTGTCGTAATCTTACTTAAATGTTTCTATTGTCGTCTTTTTTCGCGTTCGTATCCAAGTTTCAATTCTCTAATTTTGTCTTCCCTTCGTTTGAGAAAGCGAGTTTTTATTTTGCTTCCATTGTAAAAGCAATTTGCTTCACACGCTCACTGAATCGCTTTAAATCTGCAGTATATATATATATTCTTTTTCTCGTGGTCACTTAATGCTTTTTATAGCCTGCTTCATAACACTTTTACATTTTTAAACCAATTTGTAGCATATCATTTGCAGTAAAATTTGTGATTCTGTTAATTATTTTAATTTGTTTATAGAATTGTAATTATTTTTTCTGGTAAAAAAGCAACCATTTGATTGTCCCATATTAATAATGTACTGCACAAATAAAAACTTCTGAGCTTCTTATTGGCCACGTTTTTACGCAAAAACATCACTAGCGAGGCCCTTTGTTATAGAGACAGCCAGAGCGGCAAACTTTCCTTTACATTTGCCTATTTGTGCGCGAAACCTCTGCCCTCAGTGTACACTCCCGTCTCCATCAGACTCCCGCTCCAAATGTACACGCTTTCCCCCGACAAAATCTCTGCCCCAAATGTACACTCAGCTCTGCCCACCCCCCCCCCTAAATGTACAATCCATCCCCCAGTGTATCCTACCCGAAAGAAACCTTTCATCGAACCTCTATTCACTCACGATATCTTAAACAAACTCATCTCACTTGGTCTAATGAGACATTCGTATTGAGTCTAATTTATCAGCAATCCATAAAGGCGCTAATCCGGTAGTTGATATGTTAATCGGAAATCATTTTAGCTCTTAATCGGAATATATGATTTCTTGTTTAAAATTGATTTGTTACATTTTATCCAACCCAGTGTTAATGTGTTGCACAACCGTCTTGTTATTTCACTAAGTTGGTGCTATTATATATCATATGCATATGCTCATTATCATTAGTAAATTATTTTCAGCCAACCCTTCAGGCGCGCGTCGCCTTTGCCCCGTTAGCTGCCTTTTTCTTTGCTAAATTTATGACTGTGAATTAGAATCGTCTTCCAATTAATTAGCGCACATTGTACTTTCAGAAGGATTTCCCTGATAATCGCATGCTAATTATTACAAATATAATGAAATAACTTTTACCCCATGCGCTTCTAAACCAGTATATTAAATAAAAAATTACTGCTCAATGCTGTTCATGGGCTTTTTACTAATGACTTTTTTAATTCATGACATGAGCTAGAGCTATAGAGACAGCTTCTAAGATGAAGAAGCATCTGGTTGCTATGTTGAACCACCTGGTTGCTATGCTGAACCACCTGGTTGCTATGCTGAAGCATCTGTTTTCCATGCTGAAGCGTCTGGTTGCTATCGTGAAGCATCTGGTTGCTATGCAGAAGCATCTGGTTGCTATGCTGAAGCACCTGGTTGCTATGTTGAAGCACCTGGTTGCTTTGCCGAAGCACCTGGTTGCTATGCTGAAGCACCTGGTTGCTATGCTGAGGCATCTGGTTGCTATGTTGAAGCACCTGGTTGCTTTGCCGAAGCACCTGGTTGCTATGCTGAAGCACCTGGTTGCTAGGTGGTTAGTAAGTACAGCTTGGCCGATGGCTGCTCTGTTGCAGTAGAAAATAAAAAGCAGGCAAAACGCTGCACAGATGTCTAACCACAGCGGACACACACGCAGAATAGCAGTTGAAGCTATTATATAATTGAAAAGACAAATATGGTATGGTCAATGTAATATGTGTATATATAACAGCAAAAATTGCTTATTTGCACAAAATGGTTTCTTAATATTTTCAAACTTTAAAACACGCAGGAGTCACAAACATTCAGAATTAATAAATAATTCATATACAGCTCAATTGTGAGTATTTAAACTTAGCTGCTATGAAAAATGAGTGAACCAGGCAGAAATGGAAAAAAATTCTACGAAAAAAAGCTATTCGTATAACAACAGCAACGGCTTATGTTGAGTATTAATTATGAAAAACCTAATTATATTTATGATTTTATATAATAACAATGCCGTGAACGAAAAGCACAACACCAACAGGCAAGCGGTTCAAGTATAACAAAATTATACAGAGAAAAAAAACGCGACTCGAACATTTGTTATAACTTTTGTACATTTATTAAAAATTCGATTAATATTGCAGTCGAAAACAGTAAGCTATCAGCTTAATATAAGCAGAAGCAACGGAGAGAAGCAAAAAAATTCTCAATCAAAAAAGCTATTTGCATGCCAATTTGCACAATTAATTTTTCAATTTCGGGCAAATAATTAATAAGTAATAACATGGCTTGCCGCATGACAGATTACACCATAAATCAGATCCGTAGGAGGCACAGCAAGGTTAATTAGTTAAGTTGGTAAATATTAGTCAATATCCCAATAAATAATGAAATTCTGGGAGATTTCTACAGTGTCAAACATCCCAAATAATTCCAAAAATCTACTCGTACAATGGGATTCTGGGGGATTTCTACAGTCTCAAATATCCCAAATAATCCCCATAATCAACAATGGGATTCTGGGAGATTACACGGTCAAATATCCAAAATAATTCCCATAAACAACAATGGGATTCTGGGAAATACAGTGCCAAATATCATTTTAATTCTACGTAAAAATGTGAGGTTTGGGACATTTACAGTTTATTAAAATATCCTATTTTTAAAGTTCTAAGTACCAAAAAACAACAAAAAACGGGAACAAAACGAATCGAATTCCTCCAAAGGTCATTTCAAGGTCAACGCTACTATACTACTGATCGCCATATCCTCCGGGGTCGGGATAGTCGCCGTAGGACCCGGCGCTGCCACCGGCCTCGCCGTCCATCTGGCCGGCAACGGCGGCGGCGGCAGTCTTGGCGGCGTACATGTTGGCCTCCTCCTGGGCTTTGCCGATGTTCTTCTTGTACCGGATGCGCTTGTTGCCGAACCAGTTGGACACCTGCGCGTGGTGGTGGGTGGCGCCTTTGCTGAGGTAAACAGCTGAACTAACCAGAAGGGAGCAAACTTAACTGAACTACTGTTACTGTGGCAGCACCAGTGGCGCCAGCACCAGTGGCGCCAGCACCAAGGGACGCCAGCACCAGTGGCGCCAACACCAACAAGTGGTGCCAGCACCAGTGGCGCCAGCAGTTTAATTTGGTGGCCGCCAAAGCCACTACAATGTGGCGCTATTTATAACTAGTCCCTGCGCCCCCTTTTGCCCTCAGCGACTATGTTACATTAATCATGCGCACTGAAATATACACACCTGAGACACAGTGATGTGGCACTTTCTCGCCAGCTCCTCCTTGGCCTCCTCTGACGGATACGGATTAGACAGGTGCGAATAGAAATATTCGTTAAGAATTTCGGTGGCCTGTTTAGAAAAGTTGCGCCGTTTTCGTCTGGCGTCGAGGAACCGGCTGCGCAGAATCATGACGGCCTCGCAGGTGCTCTGCTTTAGCTGCATCTCGATTGCCTGTTTTGTTTTGGATGTAAATTGATGGAATTAATATTCATTATTAATGCGGAGTTGTTGTCAACGCCTAGATAAAACGACTAAAACGCTTTCATTTTGTTAGACGTGGGTCAGCTAACCTAGAGAACTTGGGAGACGGAAGAGAAATTAGAGTAACGAAAGGCGAAAAATATAGGAGAATCGAGGAAAGATGAAATAGAAGAGAAGAGAAGAGGAAAGAGGAGAGAAGAGGGAAGAGGAGAGAAGAGGGAAGAGGAGAGAAGATGGGAGAGGAGAGAAGGGGGAAGAGGAGAGAAGGGGGAAGAGGGGAGAAGAGGGAAGAGGAGAGAAGAGGGAAGAGGAGAGAAGAGGGGAGAGGAGAGAAGAGGGGAGAGGAGAGAAGAGGGAAGAGGAGAGAAGAGGGAAGAGGGGAGAAGAGGGAAGAGGAGAGAAGAGGGAAGAGGGGAGAAGAGGGAAGAGGAGAGAAGAGGGAAGAGGAGAGAAGAGGGAAGAGGAGAGAAGAGGGAAGAGGAGAGAAGAGGGAAGAGGGGAGAAGAGGGAAGAGGAGAGAAGAGGGAAGAGGAGAGAAGAGGGAAGAGGAGAGAAGAGGGAAGAGGAGAGAAGAGGGAAGAGGAGAGAAGAGGGAAGAGGAGAGAAGAGGGGAGAGGAGAGAAGAGGGAAGAGGAGAGAAGAGGGAAGAGGAGAGAAGAGGGGAGAGGAGAGAAGAGGGAAGAGGGGAGAAGAGGAGAGAATATAGAATTGGAGAAGGGAGAAAATAAAAAACCTCGAGCGGACGGGATTTTTATTGCTAAGTTTCAAAGGAGACTTTTGCCGACACCTGCTGTTAAAATGGAACATGCCCATTTTTACCTATTCTGTGCCATTTTGCATGATTATAATTGAATGCCATTTTTTATAATCCATACTTAAACGGCATCAAATCTGCAAATCTCACCTGAAACTTCTTCCTAATAATCGCCACCATTCGTTCAATCTCTTTAGACGTGATAGGCCTAGTCCTACTCTGCTCTCGAAGCAGATTAACCACGTGCGTAGTGAACTCGTTACAGGCGGTCTCGTATTTTTCTAACTCGGCCCTGTAGATTGCCCGAATCTGGTCGAGCTTCTGCCTGTAGTCACTGTGCTCAATCTGCGACTCGCTACCGCTGCCGGCGCCGCCTCCACTGCTGCCACCGGTCAGACTGGGCTTCTCAGGCCCGGACACGCCCTCAGCCTGTAGCATATTATCTAAACGAAGAATCTGCGGATCGGCGTTAGCTCCGGAATCGTCCAGTTCTGAGCCCGGCTGGCACTGCCGCAGGCTGATAGCGGATGAGAGGCCCTGTTTCTCTTTGATTTCGCACAGCACTGAGAATAGGGCCGGCTTCAATGGGTGACAGTTCAGGTGCTGCTTCCTGGATAAATGATATGCATTGGCGGCTAATGTTTTAGTTCGTGTGCACTTTTGTGTTACTTGTACTTTTAAATTCCAGCTCATATATACACAATAGTACAGGCCAGGAAAGTTTCTGTCTCTACAACAATTAACAACAAAAATTTGACTACCAATGATTTAGGTTTAGGTTAGGGTTATGTTTATGGTTTAGGTTAGTGCTAGGTTAGGGTTTATATACAGTTATGGTTAATATTAGCTCTTAGCTTCTAGTCTAAGTTAGGATTTAGGTTAGGGTTTAGATTAGGATTTGGACTGGTTTAGGGTGGACAGTCAATTTTTATAGTGAAATTATAGCGTTTCCAAGTTTTATTTATTTCTAAGGCTACAAATACTTTTGGCAGTGCCAATATAAGTATTAACATGAAATTTTATGCCACAGTGTTTTTTTCAAAGAAAATTTAATTTGGGAAAATATCTTTATTAGTTTAGTAAGGATAGTGTGTACTACCATTTTTGAAATGGCCAATTTTTATATGCTTTGTAGCAGAGTAAATTTTAGATGGACTGATTCTTGTATCATTCTCTTTGCAATATTCTATTTGCATCTTCATACTCTCTATAGTAGTCTGTAGTATTAGATGCAGTTTGTAGTATTAAAGGGAATTATCTATTAAAAATTCTGCACAAAACAACAAAACAACAATCCAGCTTACCTCTGCTGTGCTTCTTCCAAAGTGAGATCAGAAATAGTCATAATATTCTTAAGTACTTCAGCCATTTCTAGTTTACGTGACTGATCTGCATCACTATGCCCCATTGGGGTCAGGCTTGAGTCACCCATGCCATGATAAGCAAAGCTTTGATGTTGGTCCTCCATTGTACTATTGCTAATTGTATTTAATTTGAAGACTAGCAGTTCATCAATTCGATATATTGAATAAGTATTTCATTAACATTTGTTCCATACAGAAAAAAAAATTACCACAAAAATAACATGGTGTAACATAGCATTATTATGCAAGCATTTAGGGTACAAATCAACTCATTAATCAGTTAATAAGCAGAAAGTTTAAACTATATTTTGTGTTTAACACAAGCATTAATTTAGATTATAGTTAGAGCTAAAAAATTATGTTATTTCTATGGAATAAACAAGAATGTCTAGCTAGTTAGCATATCAGAAAGAAGATTAATTAAATGCTACAAAAGGTAGAACATGTACTTTTTGATTAAGCACTATATCTTTTAAAAATATATAAAGTCAATAGAAATGACCTATATAAAGAATTATTTATATATATATTAAAATAATTCATGTATCCTATAATATTTTTATAGCTAAAAAACTACATGGACTACAGTTGAAATCACACTTCTAATCAGTAGCTATAGACAAAAGACCAACAATTATATTGCTGAACACTGCAAACTATACAACTAAACATTCAGATTTTAAGGTTACTATTTTAGTCTAAATCAGACTAGCATTAATCAATAAACTTAAAGCAATCCATTTGCTTGCTTGGACAAATTGACAATAGCAACATTGTTTGCAAGTAGAGGAGAATATAATAAACAACTATGTAGCAGCTATTTTTATTTTTATATAATTTGACATTAAATTTTCTTTAGTCAAGTTGTATAATATTTAGTATAAAATATATGGTATAACAAGTATATAGGATGTTTATATTGAGAATTTTATGTGCTTTTTATCAACTTATAATTAAAGTAATATAATTCATTATTATAGATATTATGTAGTGCTAATGTGACTACCAAAAGATGAATAAATGTGTTTTGCTACTATGAATTGCAAGGACTATAATAATTTTTTGGCTACTTGACTATAGCTGCATTTCCCCACCTGCAATAGTACGTACTGATATAGTGTACCAGTTGGTACCAGCCAGTACCAAATCCTAAAGTATTAAAAAAGCATCTGAGAGGTATGCAAATCAAAAATTTGACAGGCTGAATAAGATGCTAATATTTTTTTTATAGAAATACATGTCAATTTTATTATGGGGGCTATAATTGGAATAACAAATAAAAACACAACAAATGCATTTTAAAATATATTTTTATGTAAAAGCAAGAAATACTGCATGTGAAGTTAGACTTTTACACAATAAGTGGTCAAATAGCAAAAATATTTAGGTACATTTATATTTTTAAACTGTTTTTCATGTCTCTTATGTCTCACTGGGAAGCGCAAAGTTCACCAAGGGGTCTGCTCTGTCTACTTTAATTGGAGTTTAAATATTCAGTGTTGCCATTTCTGTTATATGAAACACAAGAAACTGTTATTTCTAGCATTCCTTACATCCATATTATTTATATAGATAGCTAGATTGCGTTTATCAGTATATTTCTTCAATCTTTAGTACTTTTAGAAGACTTTGTTTTGAGTTTCTAGTTTCAATCATTTTGGTTTTTTAATAATCTAAACCTAATAAGCATTTTTCATATGATTCTGTTGAGTATGCTCGTACAACTAATTGACAGTCAATACTAATACTGAAAAGCATATTTTTAAAGTATAGAAAGTCAGATAGGTTCATATATGCTATAAAACATAGAATGGTATAAGATTCGAGATTTATTTCCCATATAAGTTTCAATGCTAAATTGCAATTAGTCTAGGAGAAAAATTGCAACACATATACATACAGACAATCATTGCACCACTTTTAGTATTTAGAGTATAGATAAATAGTTACTATTATATTGTTTTATTAGCAATAGTTATTGTAAAGTAAGTTAATTGATTTTGTCTTTTTATATTAATTAGTATTAAATATGACTCAATTAGTATTTTGTCCCAATTTAAATATTCTTCTTAACTTAAATATAAAGATAGCAAAATCCTGCTTTTTTGCGATCCCGGGATCCCAGGATTTAATCCAAGAATTTGGCCAATCCCAGGATCAGAAAAATATGGATTTTTAAGCTTCTAAGTTAAAATTTTAAGGCAAAATATTCACTAAACATTTTTTGCTTATATTTTTTGTTATAAAGATAGATAATGATCTATTTGTAGATGAAAAACAGCATTATCTTGTGATGTATTTAAGTAAATAGTATAAAATTACTTATTAGTAGTAAAGAATCAAATCATATAGTAAAATTTATATTGGAAAAAATTTCCCATTTAAATCTGTGATGTGGGGTTTAAAAAGGCACTATGCAATGGGAAGCAGTTAATAGAAATTAGCACAGTATAATAAACTAATTGTGGGCCTAGTGCCATACTTAAGATTTTGAAAAGGGGGGGGGATAACTTTTAGGGATAAAAGTCTAGACAAAAAAATTGTTTTTAGCATTTTTTGCTTCAAAGATACATTTAAAAAGTACAGAAACCATGTTTATTAGAGTAAAAAACTTTTCTTTATTAAAATCAAAATAAAGCTACCAGATGTCTGTCCTGTCTATGGCATTTAAGAAACTAAAGATTCATGGAAATATTGTTTAAAACATTTTAATAGTTATTTTGCTTTTTTCAAAAAAACATTATTTTCATTTCCTATAAAATCATCAAAATGGGGGATATATCTCCATATACCCTTCCCCCCAGGTATACCACTATGTAGGCCCAATTATGTTTATATTTCAACACCTTTTGTAAAAATAATAGCAAAAATTAGTCTTAAGATTCAGGACCCCAAATCCCGGGACTAGAAATCCCGAGATTGCAATCCCTACTTAAATAGCAATTTAATAAATAAAATAGAAATATTTTATAAGAAATAAAAGGCAGGCTATAGCTATTATTGTTTTAGTAATAGTTTTGTCAATTTCTTGATCATTTTGGTTTTTTATTAGCTATTGGATATTCTTCAATGAGTATTTTGTCCTAATTTAAATATCCTTTAAAGCTAAATAATAATTAGCATTACTTGATTTTATATATTTACAAAGAGGAATAAAACTAAAAGCAAAAACTAAAGCAAAAACTAAATAAAAACATTTTAAAAAAATATTTTTGTTTAAACAAAGTAAGAAGTACTAAATAAAATATTTGAAATTGAATTGCATTATAGGTTAGATTGTACATTATATCAAGAGCCTAGAAGTTTGTGTATATGCACTAATGCACATTGAAGTTTTTTTAGGCCTAATGCACAGAATGCATTATTAACTTTTGGGATAAATTTCCACCCTAGAATAGGCCTGAGGCTGAGCTGAGGCTGAGGCTGAGCTGAAGCCCCTAACTAACATTAGGTCCTAACTAATAATAGGCCCATAATAGGCCCTACTAGAACCACCAAGGCATACAATATGCAAAATGCAGAGACAGAAGTGTAGATATAAATTAACTCCTACGGCGCCTAATATATAATCAGGAAACCAGCAAAAGCAGGGCAACTAGCTCGTAATATTGTCTATGCTGGTATCTGAGATCGAGATGTAGGCCTAAACAAAGTGGGCTTTCACATACAGAATTTACACTAACGACAACCTGGACAATGTTTGGTTACTCCCTAATGGTTCAGAAATTTACTTTAGTACGACAGTGGTCCAAATAAAATAAAAATTATAAAGAAGTCAACCACTTTAATTAAAGTCACTGAAGGTGAAATTCCGTTCAGAATGTTGCTGCTGAAGATTTATTGGAGAATTTAAAAAAACGTCAGCCTAAATTTTTTATTAAAGAAGATAGATAATATTAAATTTCTTGCCGAATCTGTCGCATGTAAACAAAATTTCTTTCTGTATATATTGCTGAAAATTTAAAATAAGTAAAATATAGCAATTATTAAAGGAAAAAATTGAAATTGGAAAATACTGTTTAAACTTTTTTAAATCAGTCAATGAAACTAAAGTTTTTGGAATTTTGAAAATTGCTTTCTTTTATCGAGTCCGACGAGTCGCGAGCCTGATCGAGTTGGATCCAGAATTATAAAATTATAAATCGTTCAAGATTAATTATAAGATTAATTTTTTATCTGGGGATCGAGGATCCAATTAGAAAAAATGCTAGTATTTGATAATCTTAAAACAACTTTAAAACATTTTTAAAAACTTCTAAACACTGTACTAAGCTGTAGTTACTGTGGCCGTGGGCTCCAAAATATGCTCTATGCATACATTCAGGTTTTCAGCTAAATTTAATGTACTAAATCTCTTATCCTTGACCTTAGCATGTGCTATAATTACCTTTCAAAGCAACTCGAGTAAAGTATAACCCAAAAGCAGTTAGCATTAAAGATCTATCTATATCTGCTACATGAAATTCTATGCTTTTGGACTGATATATTCATACATTTTTACTATCTACAGTTGTCCTGATTGTAAGATTTTCATGCAGACACTTAACATTTTAGATGTTTTTGAGTGATATCATATAATTAAAATCGAGAGTCTTGACTTCAGTTATGTTCAGTAACCAAATCGACTTTCTAACTACCTAGCCAAATTTTTTTAAGTTTACAGCTGAGCTAAAATTACAGTCTCACTTTTGCAATATTATTTATAGTCATAGTATTGTATAAAGAATTACTCAAACCCCCAAATCTCAAGTTTTGGCACTGCAAATTTAGCAAACTTTAAAGCTTATAACTCCATGACTCATATGGGTGGGTTTTATAGGCCTAGTATTTGTATTATTTGTAATTTCTTTTGATTTTGATAGTAGGTTATATCGATTTAAATCTATTTTATAAAATGAATATTTAGCCTAAATCGTAGCTTTATAACAAATGGTGATTTAAACTATGAAAAGTTACATTCCTCGTAATTTTTTTATAACAAAGGTTTTTTTTCAAATGAATTTATAGTTAGACTTATAAATTAGTTAATTTTTTGTTTCAGCAACTTTTTCATACAAAAAAATTAATTTAATTTGTTTTTAGGTACTTTTTGTCAATTGGATTCAGTTTGTTTTTCAGCTTCCTGCAAATTATCATCAGGTTTCTATTAAAGTGAAATTGCAATTAAACTGATATTTCAGTCTGATTTGCAACAGCTTCTCCATACAGCTTGCTCAGTTGTTGAGCACCTGAAGGAGTTTAGTTCATCAACTTCAGCTTCAGAGGCATCCGATGCAGCCCAGTTATTGGCTGTGTCAGCCGAACGCATCCTGCAGTTAGAGTCTCAGCGTGCCGAACTGCGCGCCCAAGCGCGCTCTTTAGCGCGCGAGAATGCCAGCCTACGTTGCAGTCTAACCGACGCACAGGACGCCCTGCGTCAAACGGAATGCAGAGCCGCCGAAGTTGATGTCGAATGCGAACAGTTAAGATTTCTGCGCGAGTTAAAGAATTATCGTTGTGCCCCTAATGGCAGTGGAAAAGTTGGTCCAAGCGATTCGTCAGCAAAATTTGAAGGATCATCGGCGACGTCAACTGCATCTGTGGCTGCCGTGTCCAGCAATTCCGCTTCAGCCGCTACTCCTTTGTCCTCATTTGCTTCGCTGGATTCCGCGGATTCCGAGGGTGTGCCAGTCCGACTAAGAAGCTTGCATCGAATGGTGAGGTTTGGACACAGGATATTGCTTGAGTGATAGCAGAAACTCAGGGCCGTTGTAAAAGCCCGTGTGAGCGTGTGCGTTGGTCATGGTCATTTCTACTTGCCTTCTGGCTTCTCGCTTAAAGTCCCAGAGGCGGATTTTGAAATATAAAATGCGGAAACGGCGGATTTTTACCATAAGAGTGTGGGTGCTAGGCTACATTATACACTAGAGGGACACCATAATGTACACTAGAGGGACACCATAATGTACACTAGAGGGGCGCCATAATGTACACTAGAGGGGCGCCATAATGTACACTAGAGGGACACCATAATGTACACTAGAGGGGCGCCATAATGTACGCTAGAGGGACACCATAATGTACACTAGAGGGACACCATAATGTACACTAGAGGGACACCATAATGTACACTAGAGGGACACCATAATGTACACTAGAGGGGCGCCATAATGTACACTAGAGGGGCGCCATAATGTACACTAGAGGGACACCATAATGTACACTAGAGGGGCGCCATAATGTACGCTAGAGGGACACCATAATGTACACTAGAGGGACACCATAATGTACACTAGAGGGACACCATAATGTACACTAGAGGGACACCATAATGTACACTAGAGGGGCGCCATAATATACACTAGAGGGACACCATAATGTACACTAGAGGGACACCATAATGTACACTAGAGGGACACCATAATGTACACTAGAGGGGCGCCATAATATACACTAGAGGGACACCATAATGTACACTAGAGGGACACCATAATGTACACGAGAGGGGCGCCATAATGAGCAAACTGAAGGCGATAAGGACCTTTTTTGATGACTACCTGATCTAATAGCATGAAGTTAGCGAGGCAACTTCTATGCTTTTGTTTTTCTGGCACTACTGTGTCTCTTTCCCTGTTTCGGATTTAATAACTCCGTCCATTCAAAGTTTTATAGTTCTGAATATGATAATATTGAGACTGCCAGCACAAATGGAAAAGGGGCGCCATCATTGCCAGCCACAAGGGGAAGGCGGCCGCCCCTCCAATTAAATCCGCCCCTATAAAGTCCCCTTGCAAACTAACTAAGTGACTACATAATTTAAAGGGGTTTTGCAGCGTTGACTGAAGAAGCGGGTAATTGTAAAGCCGACTGAGAATCTACTGCAGGATATAGAGGGCTCAAAGAGGCCCTCAAAACTTAATTAGTTACCTGGGAATGTCTCTAAGACGGGTACTACTAAACGCGCAGGTTGGTCAGTGCGTCAGTCTTGGCCGTCTGGACCTCGCCGCCGCGCTCTGCCAGCGCTCCTTGGCGCAGCTCCGACGCGACCCCGGTCCGGAGCATCCCGATCTGGCGGCCGCGTTAAGCCTCGCCTCTAGCGTCAGTCGTCGACGCGGCCGTCTAGCCGAAGCAGCGGCGCTCTGCTCCGAATCGCTGCGCATCCGGGAACGGGCCTACGGTAACGACAGTCCGGCGGTGGCCGCCAGCCTCACTAATCTGGCCGCGCTGCAAGGCAGAATGGGCCGGCCAGCTGTGGCCGAGTCGCTCTGTGCGAGAGCTCTGGCTATTAGGGAGTCGCTACTCGGTAACCAGCATCCGGATGTTGCTAGGCAGCTGTGCGGATTAGCGGCGCTGTGCTTGAGTCAAGTGAGTGTTATCTGCCAATGCTATCTATGTGTCTGTCTATCTGTCTATCTATCTATCCATCTATCTATCTACTATCTATCTATCTATCTATCTATCTATCTATCTATCTATCTATCTATCTATCTATCTACTATCTATCTATCTATCTATCTTCTTTCTATCTATCTGTCTATTTATCTATCTATCTATCTATCTATCTATCTATCTATCTATCTATCCATCTATCTATCTATCTATCCATCTATCTATCTATCTATCTATCTATCTATCTATCCATCTATCTATCTATCTATCTATCTATCTATCTGTCTATCTATCTATCTATCTATCTATACATTCACTATTTGAAACAACCCAACAATGAAGAGATAACCATTCTAGCTAAAAGTACAAAATTCTGCTGCCCCAGAAAACTGTAACCTCTATAAATTCTATGAATATCCCGCTAAATAGTTGTGAAAATTACCATAAATGTAACCCCCATACAGGGTCGAGCAACGGAAGCATCGAATCACTACAGACGAGCGACAGAAATCTACGCGATTAGCCTCGGCTCCGAGCATCCGTCAACTGTGCGAACTCGATCACAGATGGCTAGAGCTGCCGCTGCAGCCTCCGCCATCGCTGATGCAGAACCAGCTACAGAGTCCGGCTCTTTTTATCAGCAACAACAGCTAAATAATAACAATGGTCGATTGGGCAATGGGCAGAATTGTGGCGGTTCAACTTCCGGACTTAAATGAATTACTGTCTACCAGCTATTGTCTCAAAAAGCTATACAATCTTCCATGTTTTCCATAGCTAATGCAACTCTATTTCAAATATGGCTTCCATCCTATCTGTCTCTGTGTACAGTGTAGCTATCTATCGCAAATGAGTTTACCTAATGAACAGTAAAAATACTTGTCAAGAGCTCCGTATCGTGTCGGTGGTTTTGTATATTGTGTGTCAGCGGTTCTGTATTGTGTGTCAGGGATTCTGTATTGTGTGTCAGGGGCTCTGTATTGTGTGTCAAGCATTCTGTATTGTGTGTCAGTGGCTCTGTATTGTGTGTCAGTGGCTCTGTATTGTGTGTCAGGGGTTCTGTATTGTGTCAGTGGCTCTGTATTGTGTGTCAGTGGCTCTGTACTGTGTCAGGGGCTCTGTATTGTGTGTCAGGGGCTCTGTATTGTGTGTCAGGGGCTCTGTATTGTGTGTCAGGGGCTCTGGCTCTGTATTGTGTGTCAGTGGCTCTGTATTGTGTGTCAGTGGCTCTGTATTGTGTGTCAGGGGCTCTGTATTGTGTGTCAGTGGCTCTGTATTGTGTGTCAGGGCTCTGTATTGTGTGTCAGTGGCTCTGTACTGTGTCAGGGGCTCTGTATTGTGTGTCAGGGGTTCTGTATTGTGTCAGTGGCTCTGTATTGTGTGTCAGTGGCTCTGTACTGTGTCAGGGGCTCTGTATTGTGTGTCAGGGGCTCTGTATTGTGTGTCAGGGGCTCTGTATTGTGTGTCAGGGGCTCTGGCTCTGTATTGTGTGTCAGGGGCTCTGGCTCTGTATTGTGTGTCAGTGGCTCTGTATTGTGTGTCAGGGGTTCTGAACTGTGTGTCAGGGGTTCTGTATTGTGTCAGTGGCTCTGGCTCTGTATTGTGTCAGCAGTTGCAATATTGTTTCAGTGGCTCTATATTGTATGTCAGAGGTTTCATATTGTGTTGTCGAGTTCTCCATCTTGTGTCAGGGGTGTCACGGATACTTATATTGGTGTCAGCTGGCACGCCTTTAACAAAACCCTATTATTTCTAGTCACTTCATTTACAACACACAACTACGTAAGTTATGTGATTTTAAAAAGCAAATTATTATAATATTTGCTCGGCAGCTTCTGTTTTTTATTCTAGTGTACTCTACTTACTCCACTGTGGTAATTCATTCAGTTAGTTACAATCTTTTATTGCAATTTTAGTAGACTTTTATCTCGAATTTATTTATTAGAATATTGACAATTTTCTGTTTGCTTTTTCTTTACTCTGCTTGCAGTGCTTTGTGTTGCAATTGTCATATATTTGCATTAGTATAGTGTTCCTACTGTATAACTCAACGGCAGTAGTATTATGCGCATATAGTTTGCATGCGATCTTGTCAATTTTCTGTGTCTCTAGCTAAGTGTTTCTTTTTTCGTTTTTTTCTATTTACTACGAGCGTAATTGCTATTAAAAGTTTTTTCTATAGTTAACCATTCGTCTAAACTTTAAGCTCTTGTTTAAAATTTAAACAATATTTAAACTAAATAAATGCAGATCTCGGATCTCTTTAAAATGTAAGAATAAATTTGCTTTAAACAGCTGAAATTTATTCAAATCAGAGTTTTCTTAATATATACTGCGCTTAATTCACTACTGAATAACCATAGACAATTGGACATGCAAAATATAGCTTCATGTATTGTTGAATTCACTACTGTATAACCATAGACAATTGGACATGCAAAATATAGCTTCATGTATTGTTGAATTCACTACTGAATAACCATAGACAATTGGACATGCAAAAATATAGCTTCATGTATTGTTGAATTCACTGCTGAATAACCATAGACAATTGGACATGCAAAATATAGCTTCATGTATTGTTGAATTCACTACTGTATAACCATAGACAATTGGACATGCAAAATATAGCTTCATGTATTGTTGAATTCACTACTGAATAACCATAGACAATTGGACATGCAAAATATAGCTTCATGTATTGTTGAATTCACTACTGTATAACCATAGACAATTGGACATGCAAAATATAGCTTCATGTATTGTTGAATTCACTACTGTATAACCATAGACAATTGGACATGCAAAATATAGCTTCATGTATTGTTGAATTCACTACTGCATAACCATAGACAATTGGACAAGCAAAATATAGCTTCATGTATTGTTGAATTCACTACTGAATAAGCATACACAATTGGACATGCAAAATATAGCTTCATGTATTGTTGAATTCACTGCTGAATAACCATAGACAATTGGACATGCAAAATATAGCTTCATGTATTGTTGAATTCACTACTGTATAACCATAGACAATTGGACATGCAAAATATAGCTTCATCTATTGTTGAATTCACTACTGAATAACCATAGACAATTGGACATGCAAAATATAGCTTCATGTATTGTTGAATTCACTACTGTATAACCATAGACAATTGGACATGCAAAATATAGCTTCATGTATTGTTGAATTCACTACTGTATAACCATAGACAATTGGACATGCAAAATATAGCTTCATGTATTGTTGAATTCACTACTGAATAACCATACACAATTGGACATGCAAAATATAGCTTCATGTATTGTTGAATTCACTGCTGAATAACCATAGACAATTGGACATGCAAAATATAGCTTCATGTATTGTTGAATTCACTACTGCATAACCATAGACAATTGGACATGCAAAATATAGCTTCATGTATTGTTGAATTCACTACTGAATAACCATAGACAATTGGACATGCAAAAATATAGCTTCATGTATTGTTGAATTCACTACTGTATAACCATAGACAATTGGACATGCAAAATATAGCTTCATGTATTGTTGAATTCACTACTGTATAACCATAGACAATTGGACATGCAAAATATAGCTTCATGTATTGTTGAATTCACTACTGTATAACCATAGACAATTGGACATGCAAAATATAGCTTCATGTATTGTTGAATTCACTACTGTATAACCATAGACAATTGGACATGCAAAATATAGCTTCATGTATTGTTGAATTCACTGCTGAATAACCATAGACAATTGGACATGCAAAATATAGCTTCATGTATTGTTGAATTCACTACTGCATAACCATAGACAATTGGACATGCAAAATATAGCTTCATGTATTGTTGAATTCACTACTGAATAACCATACACAATTGGACATGCAAAAATATAGCTTCATGTATTGTTGAATTCACTACTGAATAACCATACACAATGGGACATGCAAAATATAGCTTCATGTATTGTTGAATTCACTGCTGAATAACCATAGACAATTGGACATGCAAAATATAGTTTCTTGTATTGTTGAATTCACTACTGTATAACCATAGACAATTGGACATGCAAAATATAGCTTCATGTATTGTTGAATTCACTACTGAATAACCATAGACAATTGGACATGCAAAAATATAGCTTCATGTATTGTTGAATTCACTACTGTATAACCATAGACAATTGGACATGCAAAATATAGCTTCATGTATTGTTGAATTCACTACTGTATAACCATAGACAATTGGACATGCAAAATATAGCTTCATGTATTGTTGAATTCACTACTGAATAACCATAGACAATTGGACATGCAAAAATATAGCTTCATGTATTGTTGAATTCACTACTGTATAACCATAGACAATTGGACATGCAAAATATAGCTTCATGTATTGTTGAATTCACTACTGTATAACCATAGACAATTGGACATGCAAAATATAGCTTCATGTATTGTTGAATTCACTACTGTATAACCATAGACAATTGGACATGCAAAATATAGCTTCAGGTATTGTTGAATTCACTGCTGAATAACCATAGACAATTGGACATGCAAAATATAGCTTCATGTATTGTTGAATTCACTACTGTATAACCATAGACAATTGGACATGCAAAATATAGCTTCATGTATTGTTGAATTCACTACTGTATAACCATAGACAATTGGACATGCAAAAATATAGCTTCATGTATTGTTGAATTCACTGCTGAATAACCATAGACAATTGGACATGCAAAATATAGCTTCATGTATTGTTGAATTCACTACTGTATAACCATAGACAATTGGACATGCAAAATATAGCTTCATGTATTGTTGAATTCACTGCTGAATAACCATAGACAATTGGACATGCAAAATATAGCTTCATGTATTGTTGAATTCACTACTGTATAACCATAGACAATTGGACATGCAAAATATAGCTTCATGTATTGTTGAATTCACTACTGTATAACCATAGACAATTGGACATGCAAAATATAGCTTCATGTATTGTTGAATTCACTACTGTATAACCATAGACAATTGGACATGCAAAAATATAGCTTCATGTATTGTTGAATTCACTGCTGAATAACCATAGACAATTGGACATGCAAAATATAGCTTCATGTATTGTTGAATTCACTACTGCATAACCATAGACAATTGGACATGCAAAATATAGCTTCATGTATTGTTGAATTCACTACTGAATAACCATAGACAATTGGACATGCAAAAATATAGCTTCATGTATTGTTGAATTCACTACTGAATAACCATACACAATTGGACATGCAAAATATAGCTTCATGTATTGTTGAATTCACTGCTGAATAACCATAGACAATTGGACATGCAAAATATAGTTTCTTGTATTGTTGAATTCCCTACTGTATAACCATAGACAATTGGACATGCAAAATATAGCTTCATGTATTGTTGAATTCACTACTGAATAACCATAGACAATTGGACATGCAAAAATATAGCTTCATGTATTGTTGAATTCACTACTGTATAACCATAGACAATTGGACATGCAAAATATAGCTTCATGTATTGTTGAATTCACTACTGTATAACCATAGACAATTGGACATGCAAAATATAGCTTCATGTATTGTTGAATTCACTACTGAATAACCATAGACAATTGGACATGCAAAAATATAGCTTCATGTATTGTTGAATTCACTACTGTATAACCATAGACAATTGGACATGCAAAATATAGCTTCATGTATTGTTGAATTCACTACTGTATAACCATAGACAATTGGACATGCAAAATATAGCTTCATGTATTGTTGAATTCACTACTGAATAACCATAGACAATTGGACATGCAAAATATAGCTTCATGTATTGTTGAATTCACTACTGTATAACCATAGACAATTGGACATGCAAAATATAGCTTCATGTATTGTTGAATTCACTACTGAATAACCATAGACAATTGGACATGCAAAATATAGCTTCATGTATTGTTGAATTCACTACTGTATAACCATAGACAATTGGACATGCAAAATATAGCTTCATGTATTGTTGAATTCACTACTGTATAACCATAGACAATTGGACATGCAAAATATAGCTTCATGTATTGTTGAATTCACTACTGTATAACCATAGACAATTGGACATGCAAAATATAGCTTCATGTATTGTTGAATTCACTACTGAATAACCATAGACAATTGGACATGCAAAATATAGCTTCATGTATTGTTGAATTCACTACTGTATAACCATAGACAATTGGACATGCAAAATATAGCTTCATGTATTGTTGAATTCACTACTGTATAACCATAGACAATTGGACATGCAAAATATAGCTTCATGTATTGTTGAATTCACTACTGTATAACCATAGACAATTGGACATGCAAAATATAGCTTCATGTATTGTTGAATTCACTACTGTATAACCATAGACAATTGGACATGCAAAATATAGCTTCATGTATTGTTGAATTCACTACTGTATAACCATAGACAATTGGACATGCAAAATATAGCTTCATGTATTGTTGAATTCACTACTGAATAACCATAGACAATTGGACATGCAAAATATAGCTTCATGTATTGTTGAATTCACTACTGTATAACCATAGACAATTGGACATGCAAAATATAGCTTCATGTATTGTTGAATTCACTACTGTATAACCATAGACAATTGGACATGCAAAATATAGCTTCATGTATTGTTGAATTCACTACTGTATAACCATAGACAATTGGACATGCAAAATATAGCTTCATGTATTGTTGAATTCACTACTGAATAACCATAGACAATTGGACATGCAAAATATAGCTTCATGTATTGTTGAATTCACTACTGTATAACCATAGACAATTGGACATGCAAAATATAGCTTCATGTATTGTTGAATTCACTACTGTATAACCATAGACAATTGGACATGCAAAATATAGCTTCATGTATTGTTGAATTCACTACTGTATAACCATAGACAATTGGACATGCAAAATATAGCTTCATGTATTGTTGAATTCACTACTGAATAACCATAGACAATTGGACATGCAAAATATATTTGCTAACCTCCGATATTCCCATCGACATTTGCTGAAATTTTAGCGTCAATGGCCCGATTTTAAGTCAGCCTGAAGATCGTCTCTGAAGAGCTTGTACAATAGGTACAGAGCAGCTGTGTAACATAGCATCGGACTTTCTATCTATCTAACAAGCAACATTTCTTTATAACGTTGTGTTCTTATCTAAAAAAACTTACGCGCTTATCTGATTGGCAAGTTAACAGGTGACAATCAATATCTAATAAGCAGCACTTTTATCAGAGCTAGGTGATATTTAGTTAACCAGCCATTACCTTATCTGACAGGTAGCGTTAGAGCAAGGTATCTAACATTATTGGAGATTCGTATCTATCAGATAATAATAATAATAATAATAATAATAATAATAATAATAATAATAATAATAATAATAATAATAATAATAATAATAATAATAATAATAATAATAATAATCTTAATAATAATAATAATAATAACTAATAACCCCTGCCCCAGTCCGACACTCTACTTACTTACTACTTACTACTGACGGGGGGCGCAGGCGCCGCGAATAGGCCGCGAGGCCCCTATCGCAACCCCAAGGTAAAAGAGCACAAGGATTAGCCTTGGGGGTGCGCCCAGTCCCCGCCAGTAGTCGGCAGGTCCGCAGTGGAGGCATCGGCGACCCTCATCCGGCCGGAGTCCCGGACGAAGGCGCGGAGGTCTCGGATATTGTCCGCGGTGGTCAGCTCGTCCATCCGCTGGGGGTGGCCGAGGTATTTGTGCCGCGCCTTGTTGAAGTAAGGGCAGAAGGTGACGTGATGCTCCGCGGTCTCCTCTCCTATGCCACAGAAGGGGCAGGTGGGAGGGCAACCGGTTTGCAACGATATATATCGTCCGACATATATCGTCCGACACTCTAACTACAACCCCCTTTCCGGTACAAACAGTCCAAAAGATAGCATCCAATTATACTAATAAGGAGTTGTGTTTATCTATGTTAACCAGCTATGTTAACTACGAGGCTATGTCGTAGGAAATGTTTTTAATTTTAGAATTTTTGTCCAACAGTCAATTAGTCTATCTATAGCTAACCAGTCTCGACTACGAGGTAGACAGGTAGGTAGTTAGGTAAGTAAGTTGGTAGGTAGGTAGATAGGTAGGTAGGCAAGTAGGTAGGTGGGTAGGTAGCTAAGTAGTTAGGTAGGCAGTTAGGTAGGTAGGTAGGTAGGTAGGAAAGTAGGTTGGTAGGTTGGTAGGTAGGTAAGTAGGTAGGTAGGCAGTTAGGTAGGTAGGTAGGTAGGTAGGTAGGTAGGTAGGTAGGTAGGTAAGTAGGTTGTTAGGTAGGTAAGTAGGTAGGCAGGTAGGTAGGTAGTTAGGTAGGTGTGTAGGTAAAAAGATAGGTAGGTAGGGAGGAGAGATGTACATGTAAGTAGGCTTTTGGGTATGTTAAGTTGATGGGTAGCTACGTGCTTGCGCAGCAGGAGGCCCACGCAAACTTAGTTTAAACAGAAGACGCCAGGCGCCAAACTACTCAGCCAGAAATGGATTCAGCAAGATTCAAAGTAGAAATTCAGTGAAATTTTTAAAGAAATGTCTTCCCTTCTTAGTAGCTCCTATTGTCTTGAAAGTGCCAATACAAGTCTGTCTGTTGACATTGCAAACAAAAACTGTGAATGCTTATCTCAGCTACCAATGGCAATTGTATTGAATTTCAATCACCCTTTGTCTCTGTCCTACTTTAACGATAATTAAAACAAAAGATGGAGAATTTGAATAGATTCTGGAATGTTGCCATTCAGAGGATAACAATTGGATTTTATTGAGAGCTCTTAGCAACAAGCCGTTTGTTGAGGCGAGTACAGGTAAGTGTCTGTCTTAATAAATACGAGGTTTCAGCAAATCCAATGCGCTGTGCGCAAGACTTGGAAAATTTTTGCATTAACCTAAAAATAAAGTCAGAAGAAGTTTGTTTAAACGCTTTTATAATGTTTTTTATAGTTTTTAGTCTGGCAATAATTGCAGGTAAGTTGAACTAAGTTTTTGCAGAGTCAAGACAGCAATCCAATTCTATTCGTTAATCCATATATAGGCAATGGATTAGCGATCCATTCTATTGTTACTCCACATATACGAGTGTAGGCTATAGATTCCAATACTAATACATTCTATTCGTTAATCCACATATAGGCTATGGATTAGCAATCCATTTTATTCGTTAATCTACATGTAGGCATTGGATTAGCAATCCATTCTATTCGTTCATCCACATATAGGCTATGGATTAGCAATCCATTTTATTCGTTAATCTACATGTAGGCATTGGATTAGCAATCCATTCTATTCGTTCATCCACATATAAACTATGGATTAGCAATCCATTCTATTCGTTAATCCATAGATAGGCTATGGATTAGCAATTAGATTATTATGTTCTGTTAGTGGTTCTTTCTAATGTCTTTCTAATGACTTTCAGAAAGCTCTACTGCTCAACCTGAGATGACAGCGAGGAACTATAAGTCTGTGACTGATTCAATCACTATCAGCTCTGCTGTGAGCAGCACATTTCTAACAGATCCGAATGCCCAGTCTGACATTGACTGCCTCGCCTCCTGCTCCTTGAATCTGTGCGCGGCTATAGTGGTTGCCATAGCAACTAACAAAGCCATCAACTGTCGCCTGCTAATCATCAATGACGAATCAACAGGAGCTGCTGGGACGTCGGAGAGTCACGTGGTCAGGGTGCTGTCAACTGGCTCGGACAGCGGCTTCCAGAGAGTGTGGATTGCACCGGATTTTTATAGTCAGCTGAATGCCAGACTGCTGGCCATGATGTTCTACAGTGAGTTGCTTGCTCTGGTGATGCAAGAGCCTTCCAAATAACCAACCAACCAACCAACCAACCAACCAACCAACCAACCAACCAACCAACCAACCAACCAACCAACCAACCAACCAACCAACCAACCAACCAACCAACCAACCAACCAACCAACCAACCAACCAACCAACCAACCAACCAACCAACCAACCAACCAACCAACCAACCAACCAACCAACCAACCAACCAACCAACCAACCAACCAACCAACCAACCAACCAACCAACCAACCAACCAACCAACCAACCAACCAACCAACCAACCAACCAACCAACCAACCAACCAACCAACCAACCAACCAACCAACCAACCAACCAACCAACCAACCAACCAACCAACCAACCAACCAACCAACCAACCAACCAACCAACCAACCAACCAACCAACCAACCAACCAACCAACCAACCAACCAACCAACCAACCAACCAACCAACCAACCAACCAACCAACCAACCAACCAACCAACCAACCAACCAACCAACCAACCAGGTCGGGAGGTTCCGCCTCCCGGAGCGCGCTCGCGCGCTTCCCATGGCTGCCGCCTTCACGCGGCGGGACCGTCCGGGTTCGCCCGGCCAAGTGCAGCCACCACCCTGGACCCGTGCGAGGGTCTTCGAGCGCCCCGGGTTTTTCCACGCTGAGCCAGACCTCCCAGCTCACCTGGCTCAGCTGCTTCTCAGAGCTGGAGACGTCGAGTCCAACCTTGGGCCGGCCTTCCCGTGCGGAGGCTGTGCCGAGGAGGTGGCCAGGGGCTACTCCACCCGCTGCTCCGGCTGCGGCCTGTGGTGGCACCGCCGCTGTTCCCGCCTCACTATTGCGGCTATCAACCGGCTCCACCGGGACAATGCGCCGTGGCACTGCCCCACCTGTGCCCCCCAGCCTGCCGCTTCAGCGCCGCAGCCCGCTGAGACTCCGGCCCCCTCCGCGGCTGCAGGCCCCACTGGCACCCACCAGACGCCAACGGCCACGACTCCACCTCCCCCGAACCCCGCGCCGGCACCCCCCCCCCTGATGGCGCAACCAGCGCGGGCGGGGGCGCCGAACAACAGCGGGGCGGCTTTCCGCATCGTCCAGCTCAACGCGGCAGGGCTCCGCTCCCGCAAGCTGGAACTGCTCCACTTCCTGGAGAAGCAGGGCGCCGACGTCGCCTGCATCCAGGAGACGAACCTGTCCGGCCACACAGCGGCCCCACGCCTCAAAGGGTGGCAGATCGCTGGCCGGAAGGACCGCAACACCGGCCGCGACGGGGAGGCAGCCAGAACCCACCACGGGGGCGTCTGCTTCCTTGTCAAGGAGGGCATTCAATTCGCCGACCTTCCACTAGGCGAGCTCGTCACCCACGCCACGTCCGCCGAAGCCTCGGGCCTCCGTATCCACGACCCCCGGCTTCCGCGCCCCCTGGATGTGATCAACATCTACCTCCCGCCGGTCCGCGCCGCAGACGGCCGCACGGACGCCTTCGAGCCCGACTGGATCCCCGTTTCACGGGACTCGTTGGTGCTGGGCGACTTCAACGCCCACCACGGGATGTGGGACGCCTCGGCGGACGACGACGAGCTGGGCAGGGCCCTCGAAGACTGGGCGACGACCTACGACCTGGTCGCTCTGAACGACGGCTCCCCAACTAGGATCAGCCCCCGCGGCCTGCCGAGCTCCCCTGACGTCTCCTTCGCCCACGCCTCCTGGCAAGACCGGATTGAGTGGCGAACCGGGGAGCACATCGGCTCAGACCACCTGCCGATCATCATCGACATCGCAGCCTCCGGCCCGGCCCGCTCCAGCTCCAAGCGCCTGACGCGGTACGCCTACCACAAGGCGGACTGGGACCTGTTCCAGCGGACCCTCGACGAGGCCCTGGCCAGCTGGCCGGAGCGCCCCCCACGCACGGTGCCCGTCGCCGCCAGCCGGTTCGCGTCCGCCGTCACCAGCGCCGCTAAGGCGGCCATCCCGAGAGGCTGCCGGCGCGCCCCGATCGCCTGGTGGTGCCCGGAAGCCGAGGCGGCCTGCACCGCCCGCCGCGCAGCGCTCGAAGCGCTTCGCGCGAGCCCGGACGACCCGGCGCTCTCGGCCGCGTACCAGGCTGCTGCCGCCGCGGCTGCTCACGCCATCTGCCGCGCCAAGGAGTCGCTGTGGCGTGATTTCATCACCGACCCGGGTCACGACCTGTGCTCCACCGACCTCTGGCGGATCATCCGGGCCCTCGACGGACGGTCCCAGGGCACCCCCTCGTCGGCTGCCATCCAGGGCTCCACGGGGGCATCGGCCGTCTCCGACAAACAGAAGGCCGCGCTTTTCTGCCGGGAGTACGCCGCCGTCAGCAGGCTCCCCAAGAACAAGGCGGTAGACCGGCCGGTCATCCAAGAAGCCCGTCACACGCTCCGCGCCCCCTGCAGCTGCCAAGGCCTCCGCAGCGGCCCCTGCTCCGACTTCCAGCCCGACGCCCTCCGCCGCGCCTTGGTGCGCCTGCCGGACCGCTCGGCCCCGGGACCGGACGGGGTCGCGAACATCATGCTGAAGCATTTGTCCGACCTGGGGCTCCGCTGCCTCCTGGACCTCCTGAACCTCTCGTGGAGGACGGGGGAGGTGCCCGCCCCGTGGCGCCTTGCGGAGATCCGCCCGATCCCCAAATCGGACAAGCCAGCCGGCCTGACATCCAGCTTCCGCCCTATCAGCCTCCTCAGCTGCCTGGGCAAGCTCGCCGAGAAGATGGTGAACGAGCGGCTGTCCTACATCCTCGAGGCAAATGACGCCCTCCACCCGTCGCAAGCCGGTTTCCGTCAGGGCCGCTCCACGGAGGAGCACATCGCCGCGGCGGCCCAGTACATTTTTGACGGTTTCCAGGCCAAGAAGCCGGCAGCCCGCACCGCCCTGCTCCTTGCAGACTTCTCCAGAGCCTACGACCGCGTCTGGAGAGCCGCCCTCATCGTCAAGCTCGGTCGGAAGGGGATCCCCACCTGCCTCATCCGCTGGCTCAAGGGATTTCTCTCCGACAGGAGGGCCTTCGTGCGGTGGGTTAGTGCGGCCTGCAAGCCAACCGTGTTCTCCGAGGGGCTGCCGCAAGGGTCGGTCCTTGCCCCGATCCTGTGGGTGATCTACATGGACGACCTCCTGGACGGCGCCCCCAAGAACTGCCTCACGCTGGTGTACGCCGACGACAGCACCTTCGGCGCGCAAGGGACCACCCCTCGGGAGTGTGAGCGGGCCCTGCAACCGGCGGCCGACGGGCTCGTGCGCTGGTCCCAAACCTGGAAGGTGGACCTGAGCCGCACCAAGTCGGTCGTCGCTTTCTTCTCGCTCGACCCCCGGGAGGTCAACGGAAAGGTCCAGCCGCGCATCCTCCTCGGCGACTCGCCAGCTCCGTTCGAGCTGCACCCGAGGCTCCTGGGAGTGCACCTCGACTCCCGGCTGACCTTCCGCCACCACGCCAAGCTCCGGCGCCGCGCCCTCCAGCAGCGCACCGGCGTCCTACGCTGCCTCGCGGGCCGCGACTGGGGCCAGGACGGCCAGCGCCTCGCCCAGCTCTACCGCACCTACGCGGAGGCGGCCGCGCTCCACGGCGCCTCCACGTGGCTCACCTTCGCGTCCGACTCCTGCCGGGAAGAAGTCGAGATTGCACATCGATCGGCCGCTCGCGTCATCACTGGCTGCTGCCGCTCGACCGCCATTGGCGCCCTCCTGGCTGAGGCCGACCTCGTGCCCCTGGCGACCAGAGCGGAGGTGGCAGGCGCAGCCCTGTTCGAGCGAGCCCTCCGTCACCGACAACCGACTCCGCTCCGCGCTGCAGCGGGCAAGACCTCTACGCCCCGCTTGCGCGCTCACGGGGAGCCTGGGGCCTTCCGCAGGAACTGGCGCGACTCGGCGCAGCACCTGAGCGCCGCCGCCGGCCTGGCCCCCCTCCCCCGGGAGCAGGAGAACCTCCCTCCGCCGCCATGGTCCGACACCAGCCGGGTCATCATCCGCTGCGACCTCCTGACCGCGACCTCCCGAGAGGACGCGCCCCACGTCAGAAAGCTGGCCGCGCTGGAGACGCTGGCGAGCCTCCCGCCCGCCGACCTGGAACTCTGGACAGACGGTTCAGCCTCCGGGGGCACCCTCAACGGCGGAGCGGGGGCGGTCATCTTCAGCAAGACCGCGCCGCCAGTCCACCTGTCGCAGGCTGCGGGCCGTTACTCTTCCTCCTTCCGTGCCGAGGAGTCGGCTCTCCGGCTGGGGCTTCAGCACGCCGCCTCCAGGCCGGACCTTGCCTCCCTGAGCGGCCTCCGCTGCCTGACGGACTCGCAGTCCCTGCTCCGAGCCCTCGAGAAGGGACCGTCCAAGTCCTCCTCGCCAGCGTGCCGGGAGATCTGGACGCTGCTGACCCACGTCGCCGCCCGCTTCCCCATCTGGCTGCAATGGGTCCCTAGCCACTGCGACCTCCGGCGGAACGATGCTGCGGACGTCACCGCCAAGACCGCGGCCGGCCTCCCCCAGGACGAGACGCCGATCGGCTTCGGTTCTGCACGGGCCGCCCTCCGCCGGGTCCTCGCCGAGCGCACCCGCGAAGCCAACGTGGCCGACCCGCACTGCGCCACCCACCGTCTGGCAACCGCCATCGCCGCCCCGCGGCCACGCCTTAACCGGGCCGACGCGGTGACCCTCGCCCAGCTGCGCACGGGCCACTCACCGCTCCTGCGCTGGTATCGGCACCGGATCGGCCTGGACACCGCCGCCACCTGCCCCCGCTGCGGGGCCGCCGACGAAGACGTGGCCCACGTCCTCCTGCACTGCCGGGCCCTTGACGACCTTCGGGCCCGCATCCTTGGGCCAAAACCGTCCCTGGCCGTCCTCTCGACGGACGGCCTCCGCGCGCTCGATTTCCTCCGCACGGTAGGGGCGCAGACACGCCCCCCGGATCCAACCGGCCGGGAGTAACAACAACAACAACCAACCAACCAACCAACCAACCAACCAACCAACCAACCAACCAACCAACCAACCAACCAACCAACCAACCAACCAACCAACCAACCAACCAACCAACCAACCAACCAACCAACCAACCAACCAACCAACCAACCAACCAACCAACCAACCAACCAACCAACCAACCAACCAATTCAGACTCAGGTACAGGCCGAAGCGGCAGTGTCCAAAAGTTTGTCACCCCGGCAACTGGCTGCTACAACCTCGAGGCCGCTGGAGCCAAAGGCGGCAGCAGTGCGTTCTACGGACGACCCGGCGGCAAAGGAGCCCGAGCGTCGGGCTTCTTTTTACTGACGGTGGGCACTGAGCTGCACATCATTGTCGGTCAGGCGGGCGGCCCGGCTTGCTGCAAAAATGCCGGGGCCGGCGGAGGCGGTGGCACCTTCGTGCACTCGCCAGATGGCGGCAGCGGAGGCGCGAATTTGCTGTATCTGTCCGCCGGAGGTGGCGGTGGCCCTTCTGACAAATGTGATGGTATGCTTTTGCTTGGATGCCTATCGATTTTCTGCGATTGTTACTTATGGCTTGCTACATTCAAGTAGCTAGTGTTGTACCTGTGCTTCTCCTGCTGTCTAGCACGGTGATTTGGGCTCTCCGTCTTCTCACTCGGAAGCCTTCTTAACTCTCTCAGTAGCGTAGGTAGTGCTGCCACCAGTTCCTTCAGGTCTCGGCCTTCGGTGAGGTGAGCTTCCCGTCGGAACGAAATAATGAAGTCAACGAACTCAGCACCAGGTGCAGATTTGCAGTTCAACGTACAAGGCGTCTCGTCAGCAGCACCTGCCGGGCTTGGATGGTACAGGGAGGGCTGAGTTAGCCTCTCGTAGGCTTGGGGTTTGCTTTAGTAGGGTCTCAGGTAGACCAATAAGAACAGAACTTTAACGCACACAGACGGGCTGACACTCAGTCTCAGACTTAGGAACTGGAAACTCAAACTCGAGGCTCGGGAAGACGACTCCTTGACGGAAACAATGGGGAGAGGGCTCCTATTTATAGCCGGGAAACACCCGCGCAGAAGACCTCGTGACTTGTTCTATTTTTAGAACTGACGTCACTCGAGAGTCTCGGGCAGGGTACAAGCGCGCGGAAGACCTCGTGACTTGTTCTATTTTTAGAACTGACGTCACTTGAGGGTCCCCGGCAGAGTGCACATGGCTGTGACTCAGTTGCTATTTTTAGCAACATGAGTCACTCCTCTCCTTAGAGAAGGGAGGGGTCCGAAAGCATGTGACTCACCCGGTAAACAGGGCCAGCGAGTGCAGTAAACATGTTTACTGCACTTTAAGACTCAAAGAACGCAAGAAAATACTGTCATGTGACTAGCTCACAAGACAGGGAAAAACGGGACGGAAGCGAAACAGAGACAGCCCATAGTCGAGAGACTGAGGGCTGAGAACGGAGACGCAGCAGGGCGGAAAGGACACGGGGGGGGGCGACAGGCAAACGAAAGGGGGGCGGGAAGCTGACCAGCGGCAGACAGCAACCCAAAGGGAGGGCAAGGGAGCAGCTGACAAGGGCGACGCCTAACCATAAACTAGCGGCTCACTACACTAGTTTAGAGTATAGTAGGACTGTATCATGAGTGTCTATGCAGCTGGAATTTTGTCAGTTAAGCTAATGTAGTATCCGATCATACGTGGGTAATACCTCAACTGGTTTCACGTCAGGACCTTCTCAGTCAGAAATCGAAAATTCTATAGCTATTATATTGTATAGCTCTCTAAGAAACGACTAATCAAAATTTATATTCTGTAGCTTTCTAAGAAACGACTAATCCAAATTTTGATTCTGTAGCTTTCTAAAAAACGACTAATTTAAGTTTGTATTGTGCAACTTTCTAAGAAACGCCTAATCCAAATTTTGATTCTGTAGCTTTCTAAGAAACGACTAATTTAAGTTTGTATTGTGCAGCTTTCTAAGAAACGCCTTATCCAAATTTTGATTCTGTAGCTTTCTAAAAAACGACTAATTTAAGTTTGTATTGTGCAGCTTTCTAAGAAACGCCTAATCCAAATTTTGATTCTGTAGCTTTCTAAGAAACACCTAATTCAAATTTGGATTTTGTAGCTTTCTAAGAAACGACTAATCCAAATTTTGATTCTGTAGCTTTCTAAGAAACGCCTAATCCAAATTTATATTCCCGCAACAGGCAAGCCAGGAAATCCGGGCGTCAACGGCATCGACTCGACTGGTGGAACGTACACCTACACGGGCTTCGGTGGCGCCAACGGAGCCTCTGGGAGCAGCTCGCCCCGCGGTGACAACGACACCAGAGTCTGGGGCGGCTGCGGCGCCGGATGGCTCGGCGGCTGGACGTGGCCCAGGACCAGCAGCTACGAGGGCGGAACTGGCGGCAGTCGCGACGACAACTGGCTTGGCGGAGTCGCCGCTGACAACAACACCGGCGTCGGCGGCTTTGGTGGCGGCGGCGGTGGCGGCGGAAATTACAAAAGAAGTGGCGCTTCAGGCGCCGGCGGCGGCTTCAGCGGTGGCGGCGCCGGGACAGCGTTCGGCAACTGCGGAGGCGGCGGCGGCTCTTTCTGTGGCGGAGTTGGTTGCGCTTTCGCCGGCGGAGCGAACGTCCTGCCAGGCGGTCAGGGCTTCGCTGTGCTGCGCCTGATGCCCAACGAGTTCCGCTGCAACGGCTGAGACGCTGATGAGCGATTGGAAAACTGTACAGTGAACTGGCTCTCTCTCTCTACCTGTCTCCCTCTCTCCCTCTCCCTCTCCCTCTCTCCCTCTCTCCCTCTCTCCCTCTCTCCCTCTCTCCCTCTCTCCCTCTCTCCCTCTTTCCCTCTTTCTCTCTCTCCCTCTCTTTTTCTCACACTCTCACCCTCTCTCTCCCTCTCTGCCTCTCTCCCTCTTTCCCTCTTTCTTTCTCTCCCTCTCACCCTCTCTCTCTTTTCCCCCTCTCCCTCTCTCCCTCTCCCTCTCTCCATCTCTCCCTCTCTCCCTCTCTCCCTCTCTCCCTCTCTTCCTCTCTCCCTCTCTCCCTCTCTCCCTCTCTCCCTCTCTCCCTCTCCCTCTCTCCCTCTCTTTCTCTCTCCCTCTCTCCCTCTTTCCCTCTTTCTCTCTCTCCCCTCTCTTTCTCACACTCTCACCCTCTCTCTCCCTCTTTTCCTCTTTCTTTCTCTACCTCTCACCCTCTCTCTCTTTTCCCCCTCTCCCTCTCTCCCTCTCCCTCTCTCCATCTCTCCATCTCTCCCTCTATCCCTCTCTCCCTCTCTTCCTCTCTCCCTCTCTCCCTCTCTCCCTCTCTCCCTCTCTTCCTCTCTCCCTCTCTCCTTCTCACACTCACCCTCTCTCTCCCTCTCTGCCTCTCTCCCTCTTTCCCTCTTTCTTTCTCTCCCTCTCACCCTCTCTCTCTTTTCCCCCTCTCCCTCTCTCCCTCTCCCTCTCTCCCTCTCTCCATCTCTCCCTCTCTCCCTCTCTGCCTCTTTCTCTCTCTTTTTCTGTCCTTCTCTGCCTCTCTTCTCTCTATTTCTTTCTCTCACTACCTCTCTCTAACGCCACTCTCTTTCTCTCTAACCACTGTTAAATAGTAACTTCTAAAGTTACCTGTTTTATATTCATACTACTGGCAAGATAATTACGCTAGTAGTCAACTAAAGATAAAATTGATAGAATTCTCAAAATATCTGGTTAATACTTAGAAAGTCAGATATTTTGATAAGCAAGGCTGCAAGCACTGCATCTCTTTAACAAATTCTAACTGTAATACAGTCCTTGTACATGTTATACCGGCTCTTTACCTGTTATGAAGGCTCTGTACCTGTTATACAAGCTCTGTACCTGTTATACAAGCTCTGTACCTGTTATGAAGGCTCTGTACCTGTTATACAAGCTCTGTACCTGTTATACAAGCTCTGTACCTGTTACACAAGCTCTGTACCTGTTACACAAGCTCTGTACCTGTTATACAAGCTCTGTACCTGCTATAAATGCTCTGTACCTGTCGTAAATGCTCTGTACCTGTTATTATAGGATTGCAACCGCAGCAAAACTGTACATGGTTTACAAGATTTTCACCTGCTAGACCTTCTTAAAAATGCTTAAGACCTTAAGAAACAAATAAAAGTGTGCAACTGATTCAGTAATTTTGTTGGAACTTTGGAGCTTCGCAAATCTTTTTGGAGACTTCAGTGTGCCAAATCACTGCAGTCTCATGGTATCAAATTGCAACGATATTTAAAATAGAAATGTTCTAGAAGCTTTTTAATACCGTCTTAATTGTTTACGTAGCTTCTCCACTTCCCTCTCTTCTCCCTCTCTACCCCTCTACCCCTCTCCCTCTCTAACCCCCCTCTGTCTTTCTCCCTCTCTTTCTACCCTTCTCTTAATCAACTCTCAATCTCAATATTTTTACCTCTCTCTAATATCGAAAAGTTTACAGGTGAAAACAGTTAAAGCTATCAGATAAATACCCCCCCCCACACACAGTTCACCTCGTGACCAGCAGTTTTTTAACTAATTATATTTATTCAACGATGGCTTCTTGGTCTTCTTAGGCTAAAAAAATATTTAGCAAACCCGTCACGTTTGTTGAGTCTTCTCCCAGTTCTGAAGAGCTTGACCTTGGCTTTGATTACTTTCTTTCCTTGCCGGGATGATCTCTCCCAAACTTTCTGTCTCTCCCCAGGAGCTCACAAACGTTTTTAGTGTTAGTTAAGGACGAAAGCACAGCTCAATGAATTACTTTATTTTCTGACCGTGTTCTTGGGAAAAATCGTTCTATTTTTACAAAAGGCTTTTGTTAATATAATAGAATTCTTTTAAAACGTCTATACAGAGAGAGGTGAGAGAGGGAGAGAGGAAGAGAGGGAGAGAGGGAGAGAGGGAGGGAGGGAGGGAGAGAGGGAGAGAGGGAGGGAGAGAGGGAGAGAGGAAGGGAGGGAGAGGTAGGGAGGGAGGGAGGGAGGGAGGGAGAGAGGGAGAGAGGGAGAGAGGGAGGGAGGGAGGGAGGTAGGGAGGGAGGGAGGGAGGGAGGGGAGAGGGGGAGAAGAGAGGGAGAGAGGGGAGAGGGAGTGTGGGGAGAGAGAGGGAGAGAGGGAGAGAGGGAGAGTGGAGAGAGAGGAGGGAGGGAGAGAGGGAGACATGGAGAGAGGGGAGAGAAGTAGAGAGAGGTGAGAGTTGGGAGAACTGAAATTTTCCAACGGTATGAAGTTTTGAACTTGTAGAATATCAGAAATGCAGCTTTGCTTTCTTTAAATAATCATCAAATATTGCATCCAGGTCACAAGCTAAGATCGCTTAAAGTACAACTGCGCCAGGAAACACTGTAGTTTCTGTTTAAAAAATATTCACGAGAAAAATTTGCTGGATATTTTTATGACCAGAAATTATTCCTATACCTTCGGGTTAATTGCTCCATCGTGCGGAAGTTAAAACGGCAGATTTTCGGTCTTTGCATGCTGCGTTGTTTCCCCACTTCTCTCTCTCCTGTAGCGCCAACTACGGGTACCAACTTCGAAGGAGCTGTTTTGTCAAACAATTCAACATTCGCAGTCCGATAACTAAAATAAAATATTCCCTGAACCTTGACTAGGAATCGGGAGCACTCTAAGTCTCTGTCGTTCCCACACTGAATTCCCTACAATGCCGTTCCACCCTCAGTTCTCCCGGGCTGGCAGTAAATAAAGTTAAGAACTTTTGGGAGGCTCTTAGGAATTCCTCACTGACTGCACCGCACTGGGAGCGTCGGGTGCTTTTTTAAAACTAGCAAGCCATGTGTTCTTTTAGGGCTGTGACCTCTCTCTCCCACTCCCCCTCTCTCTCCCACTCCCCTCTCTCTCCCACTCCCCCTCTCTCTCACTCTCTCCTCTCTCCCTCTCTCTCTACCTGTCCTCTTCTCTCCCTCTCTCTCCCCGCATCCCCCTCTCTCCTCTCTCCCTCTCTCTCCCTCTCTCTCTCCCTCTCTCTCACCGACTCTCATTCTCTCCATCTCTCTCCCTCTCTCTCTCCCTCTCTCTCACCGACTCTCATTCTCTCCCTCTCCTCCTCTCTCCCTCTCTCTCCCCGCCTCCCCCTCTCTTCTCTCTCCCTCTCGATCTCTCGCTCTCCCCTCTCTCCCTCTCGCTCTCCCCTCTCTCCCTCTCCCTCTCCCTCTCTTTCTCTCTCCCTCTGTCTCACCGACTCTCATTCTCTCCATCTCTCTCCCTTTATCCCCCTCTCGCCCTCTCCCTCTCTCCCTCTCTCCCTCTCCCTCTCCCCTCTCTCCCTCTCCCTCTTCCCTCTCTCCCTCTCCCTCTCCCTCTCTCGCTTTCTCTCTCCTTTTCACCTCTCCCACTCTCTTTCCCTCTATCATCTTCCTTTTTTTCCTCTCTCTCCCTCTCTCTCATTAGACCGTCTCCCCTTTCACTCCTTCTTCTCTCATCCACCAACTTTCAAACTAGCCTCTCTTTTACTTTCAATTCTCACTTTTCTTTAGCTCGTACTTGTACTTTACCTCTCTGATGACGTAAAAAATATACCACAGAGCACCTGTAATTCTCCGTAATCCCAGTTACTAGAGTTGAGCTGAGTTAAACAGCATTGGCAAAATACGTGAATATCCTACAACATTTTGCTTCCATAATACAACAAGAGCTACAATTTCAATTCAAATGCAATTCAACTGTCGGAAAAGGAGTTTCTTCTTTAAGCATCACTCAATATATTTTTATTGAATAGCGACAATGAAACACTAACAATCTAGTATGTGTTGTGACACCTTCAAATTTAGTTCAAACCAAATTTAAATACGACCAATGTTCTCTTTTCTACATCCCATTAGTTTGTCGGGTAAAAAGTAAAAATCAAAACTCACAGAGCTTGATGGTGCAGATTAATACTAGGAAATATGTAGAACAGGTAAACATAGACAAACACGGTGCCGAATAAGAACAGGTAGAAGAACAATGTGTCAATAACTAGGGCGATCAACTTCCATTCTGTCACCACCCTGCTCAGCTGGGTCAGCTGGACTCTGTCCTCATCCTCATTAACGATATTAAAACCTCCACCCGTTGATGCCGCCACTGTCGAATCGAAATTCTCCTCTCCTTCGACAAAGGTTGCTACGTTTGCCGATGGTAGCCTTGGCAACGGAGACGCCAGAGGCGATAGAGCTCCTTCAGAACTGGAGTCCAGGTAGGGCAACTGGGAGCAGTCCGTCTCAAAACGGCGCAATCGAGGCACCCTAGCTGGAGTGATGGACGTCGACGTTGTTCCAGACGTTTCCAATTGATTCGACGGACTCATAGGTGCGGCGGCAGGCGGACTCAGCCAGCGAGTCAGAGGGTCGCCGCCGCTTTGCTGCTCAACCGCCGGCCTGCAGGCGTTGTTGAGCTCCGCTTCGAGTCGTTGCAGTCGAATACAGTCGCGAAAGAACGCAATCTGCGACCGAATACCCGTCATTCTGTGCTGATACTCGTCTGTGGTCTTCCGGTAGGCGAGTCCGTCAGCCTGGGTGCATTGGGGTGAGCTGGTAAGACGCACCAAGTTAAAAAAAATCCATTCATTTCTACTTTACTTTCTATGCGTCGAAATGAAAAGCAAATAACCAGGAGATTAAAGTGCAAAGAGACTTAAGCTTTCAATCAGTGACTTCACTGATTTTAGAATCAGTGAAGTCATTACAGGCTACGATTATTTGGACCTTAGCTAAAACCTAAACTACTCTCAAACTGCTGCTGAACAAAAATATGTACTGTAACACTATTGCACGATTGACTGTAAAGATTTTTTGAACACTAACGCTATCAAGCTGTAAAACTGTAAAAGCTGTAAAAAGCTGTAAAACAAGCTGTAAAACAACACACAAATACATGACATCAACGCATGTCTACTACGAGTATGCTCTGCATAGTGCACTTGTTTAAACTCAACGGAAATTACGAGTATTATCTGGTTCTGCTTTTTCTTTGCTGGAGAGCTCTCGTGAGCGGTTTGCATAAGTTCATATTTTGGTACTCGCAAAAGGCTTAAAAATGCTCACCACTTCAAACTGACGAGCCGCTTTTTCAACGCTGTCAGCTACTCGCAGCAGTCGACCGAGCCAGTCTACGAAAATGCGTTTCAATAATCGCGGCGGCGGTCGGAACTTCGAGCCCCGATGGTTCAAATTGACGATGCAGACGGAAAATATCACGGATACTGTGGTCATGGACATTAGTACCGTAATGTAGAGGCCTGCGGATATGGTTTTGGACAGACTGGGTGTTTAGGAAAGTCAATTCTTTTCATTGCATGATGCTTGAAAGTTGAAGATACCCGGATGTAGCCGAAAAGCTATCAGAAACTAGCCAAGAGGCAACCCGTATGTAGATAATGAACTACTCAAATATAGCTGATAAAGGCCAGGAAAGAGGCAAACAACTAGTCGAATGTTTCTCAGAAACGGGTTTAAACCAATATGTTACGATTTACTCAGAAATCATCGGTATCAAAAAACAACCCGGATGTAACCAAGAAACAACCTGGATGTAATCAAAAAACAACCTGGATGTAATCAAACAATAACCCGGATGTAATCAAGACACAACCCGGATGTAATCAAAAAACAACCCGGATGTAATCAAGACACAACCCGGATGTAATCAAAAAACAACCCGGATGTAATCAAGAAACAACCTGGATGTAATCAAGAAACAGCCTGGATGTAATCAAGAAACAACACGGATGTAATTAAGCATAACTCGGATGGAGTCAAAAAACGACCCGGGTGTAGACAAGAAACGACCCGGATGTAATCAAGAAACGACCCAGATGTAGAAAAAAAGCAACCCAGACAGAAATAAAAAAGGCTATCGAGGTACTTAAAAAAAGCAACTGATTGTTGATATGGTATTGTGTTTAATACCCCTAAGCATGCAACCATTTTTTTGGAAAAGAAACCACCTTTGTCTTTCCCAACGCACCAATAAGTGGTACACTCTCGCTAGTCGCTGGCACCTGCTCCGCCACTAGCAGCATAAACATGGAGAAGGCCAGAAACACCGACAATCCCATGCTGATCTTCTCGCAATTATCTGGCGGCACGCGAAAAGTGAACAGCGTCAGTACGGAGAGCATCACGCACGGCAGGATTATGTTCCACACGTAGAAGAAGCTTCGCCTGCGGATGATCAGCTCGATGACCAGATCGGAATAGTTGCGATTCGGTTCCACGTACTGATTGCCGGTTTTATCCAGCCGTTTTGGCAGGTGGCCCGTAAAGCTAAGCTGCCTGTTGCGCACAAAAGGCTTGGCTGACAGCAGCTGCCACTCGCTATTGTCCGTGTAGTCCATTTCGTCGATTCCGTCCATTGTACGCGGCAGGAACACCAGCTGGCGACGGCTGTGCACCCAAGAGCCCAGTCGGATTCTGCACTTCTGATAGTCGAACGGAAAATTGGCGATATTCACCTGACAGGTGGTGCGCAACTTGTCCGGCACTGGCCAGGAGACTTGACCGTCCGGCTGGAGAAGCACGTAGACGGAGCGCAGGAAACCCGACTTTCGACTGTCCGCGCTGTGAGTTTTTTGGGAGATGGTTTGATCAATTTGATAAATGGACTTTACCATACTTATGCCCTAAATTACAACCAATCTTGGACTGTTTTAACAAGATTAGACGGATCTCTGAGGATTGTAAGCCAAACCGCCTCATAGTACATTCTACTTTAAAAATACCTCGCCGCATTACGGAAGTCAAAGGAGGATTTTGATAGTAGCTCGTAGACTTATCATCATTCGTGTCAAGGAAACCCAGCCTAGGAGCATTATTCTGATTCTTATTTGAAAGCTGAATGGTTTCCTGCACGATCGAAACACACATAAATTTAATAGAGATCATTCCCGTTCAACACTCCGACGTCCACCGACGTACACGATGCACTCGACTTCAATGGACGAGGCTGGCAAACGGATTTTTCTAAATTACGCCGATGGATGTCGGACGTTGGATTGCTGCCGTTCGGGCCTTAAATTAATAACGCCTAAATTCAACTACATTTTATGATCATTGAAAAATTGTGCTAAAAACGTTTAGTATCCATTCAGACTGTCGGCCACAACCTTACAATTACAATATACTTTTGTCCTGAAATAATTCTGCAATGACATGAAGCGGGAAAAATCACGCGGTCATATCTATCCGCCCACTGATCAAAAACCATATTTACTGTAAAATACAATAATTGACGCGTCCAAAGTAGATCAAATTTTTCATGCTTCTCTCAGTTCGTTAGGCTCCCGCGATTGCCATGAGTGCACCCACCCACTCGAGGAGCATGTCGGCACTGTTGCAGCCCAAAGCCTCTCTTGCTTCGGCGCCTCTTTCCCTTCACTTCTTCGACTTGACCGTCTGTCTTGGACTTGCACTAGCTACAACCGCCAATGAGAACTAATGAAGTTAGCTCCGCTGCGTGAATCCCACCGCTTGAATTTGTTTTCACTTCAGTCGGCGCTTTCCCGCGGATCAACAACGCGCAAGCACCGAGCGCCCTCTGCGTCCGCTCTTTGATCCTGTGGGAAATTTCTAGCAGTAACTCCTATGCAAACAAGTCCAAGGTTGCTCCTACTGCATTCTGTCTTGAACGTTATTGAAACAAATTATCAATTCAGCCAAGTTCAACTCACTTGTTAAACACGTACGTATCCGGTAGCCAAACTTTGTCGGCGGAAATGCGCAGTTTTGTATCCTTGGTGGCCGCGTCCGAGTCCCAGGACAGCTTCGTGTCGTTCCATTTCTGCTCAAATAATTTCAACAGGTTATTAATTAAACAGCTGTCATTGTGTTGCTATGGTTTAGACACTGGATTTCTATATTGTAGTTCGACATTTTAGTCACAGAGGGCTCTAGCAATAGCAAGTCAAGGGCAATGCGCTCGTAGTTGTCAGTTGATCCGCAAATTTTCAACAGATCTGTTTACATGCCTGACGATTAGAAAGTCAAAGGGCCGCTGTACGCTCTGTGTGGGCGTGTGTCTGAGTGCGTGCCTGCGTCCGTATAGGCGCGCTTGTATTTGCTCAGGAGTCAGCGGAATGGGCAGAATTTTCTTCAGCGCTGGTTGTGGAACGATTTCGCCGATGGCGTTATGCCAGAGGTTCTCAAAAGTCTACTACAGTTGTTATTATCACCGGTTGTGTAAGCGTACACACCCAGGCCTTTGGAGGTTGGCCCTAGTGGGGATGAATTGCTGAACAAACCTCAGACCAACTGCAATGCCCACAAACCGCAAATTAATGCGAATCGATTCGGACTCGTTTACCGGTGAGTTGTTCTGCTCACCCTGCCGCATTGACCAAACAGACCTTAAATTACCATGCGATCCACTTAGCTTACCTGCTCAATAAACACATTGGTAGTGAGTATCTGATTCCGTTCGTCTAGATCAATAATCTGATTGAGCCGAAAGCTGACTTCCACGACAATCGGCTTGGATCGGTTCATGGTTGGCGGCGTTGAAGGCAGATAGTTGCTCATCAGGGCGCTGAGTATTCGTTGCTCGTCTGTGATGAGGCTACATTGGCAGCTGGATGCTATCAAAATAGCGGCTGATAGGGGTAGAAGTTATCATTTTTGTTAGTATAACAGAGATAGTAGCAGTATATATCTTTCATATATCTTTCAATTGATAGTAAAAAAGTATGTTTCTAAAAAGAACATCTTTGTAACATAATTAGTAAAGTCGCTTGCGTTCAGAATGTAGAAGTATGAATAGGCATTATTAAAAATGATTGAAGATACCAGACGGGCTGCCGTACCAAAGAAACTACTTTGTATGTCTGGACAAATTCATTTATAGCTTGAACTCGTGTATTTTTGAAGATACCCTACTACTGTACTGCCAAAATCAATTTCGAATGACAAATTCATGGACAACGGTGCATAGATTTCGAATAGATCGCTTCTTTCTAATTTAGCTGCGTAGCTTTCAATGCGTAGCTACAATAATTCTTGAAGATAAACTTTTTGATTAATTTCAAATCGCTTGCAAAATCATGCATGTTGTGGTTCTGTTCTTGTAAAACCGCATTTGTATGATTAAAAAGATTAGTTTAGGGGTAGGACTTTTAGCTGATATCAGAATGTACGACAAAGGATTTTTATCTGTAATCGTACAAAGAATTGGGCCTCCGCGGCCGGCCCCACCAAAGGAGGGCTGGAATGGCTAGTCCACTATACTAAATCCTATACTGCAGTAAGATAGTCTTGCGATCCAGCGCATTTACAGAAGTTTCATCAATCCATCTGTATTAACAATAGAGGATTAAGACTAGGACACAGAGATGCTGTTGTGAGTGGCATCGGGGACTTTTTCTCTGATTTGCCTGGGATAATTCTAGACTACACTCGATCCACTACACAGACTTAGATTTCTTGGTTTATCTCCGTCCAACTCACTGATTGATAGAACCAGCATATAAGCTATTCCAGGCCGCATAAGCCTAAACTTCGTACAGATCTGTTTAAAGCTCTAACACTGCCTATCTGACTAATGCGTCGCTTTAAATATTTAGTTTTACCCCTTAGTATAGCTTAGTATGCCGGTAGGGGCAAGTCTTCTCTCCTAGTATATTCTGCTTGTGGGGCCTAGAAAATTCTCTCAAGCACTCTAGCCTCATTGAAGTGGCTAACCTAAAGCCTGCGAATAAGGAAGGGCTCTACAGCAATTGAAAGTGTATTTATACAAGCTAAGCTGTGTGATGCAGGCTGGCGGGCTGCGACACAGGCGAGAGAAGCTCAAGTCAATGAAACGCGAAACTTCTCGGGAAAATACGGCACTGTAAAGACACGGAGCTACTGCAGCTCGTCCTCGTGCAAGGATTAAGGACGAGAAACACGAAATAGAGACTCTCTTCTTCACCTCGCCAACTTCTCTCTTCTCTACCCTCGCTTTCCCTCCTTCGCCCCAAAATATCCAACCCTTTGATTAAGCTGCAACATAATCGAATCAGTGTCTAGCACGGGTGCGTTCGATGTTGGGCTTCAAATGAGTATAAGAGGCAAGCATAGTTAGTGAATAGGGGAACAGGGAAACGGAAAGATGAAGGTTGAGATAGGAGCAATGGGCAGAGATGCAGTGAGAGCCGCTAAGGCCAACGGGTCGCACACTCGAGAGACAGATGAAAATTGTGTATTGCATCTGGATCCAATATTGCAACGAAGTTAATGACTGTCCAGTCGAATATGTTTTGCTACAGCTCCAAGTAAATAACACTTGACCTGTCCCTAGTTGATAATCAAAGTCTGCACTTTTGCATTGCCAAATGAAATATCTATCTTTCAGTATTTGCTTTCGTTTCTCCTTTCCTCCGTTATGTTTGCGTCTTCGATTTTTTCTGCCCAGCGACTTCTTTTTCTCTTCCCTGACTCTCCGTCCCTCTCTCACTCTGCCTGTCCTCCATAACTTTCATTTCCATCCACCTGTTCAACCTCCCGGAGACTGGCCCCGGGCCAGTGTCCGAGAGAAGGGCGACGGGGATTGATGAGGGGAAAGCGATTTTCCCCGTTTCTCCCTGTCCACTGTTGACCCTCGGACGCGACTGCTGCACTATCATTTTCGGCTCTACATGGGTGCTAATCAGGGCAGCGTTCCGCGGGTGCACTTTCGGTGTTGCTTTCTGCTAACAGCTTGAAAAATGAAGGAGCCTTGCTTTGCCCGACCAATCTTTGTATGATCTACAGACTATCTATCTATCTATCTATCTATCTATCTATCTATCTATCTATCTATCTATCTATCTATCTATCTATCTATCTATCTATCTATCTATCTATCTATCTATCTATCTATCTATCTATCTATCTATCTATCTATCTATCTATCTATCTATCTATCTATCTATCTATCTATCTATCTATCTATCTATCTATCTATCTATCTATCTATCTATCTATCTATCTATCTATCTATCCATCTATCCATCTAACTGTCTATCTATCTATCTATCTATCTATCTATCTATCTATCTATCTATCTATCTATCTATCTATCCTTCTATCAACCTATCTGTCTGTCTGTCAGCTAGTCCATAACTGAGTGAACACTCACCCATAAGTGCAGTCGCAGCACTGTTCAACCGAAGCATGCCCAACAGCAGGATCCTTCCACTTTGATGCAGCTGCCTATATCGTCGCATCCTAAACTTTCGAAAATGATCGATGTGGAAAAAGAATTCAAACTAGTCAAAGTGTTCGCTTCCACAGAAAGATCGATGTCTACGTTGAATTCGTTGACAGCGGTCCTGGAAGCTGTTCGTCATGTTCTCCAACTTGCTTGTTAAGGAGAGACACGAGTGAGTTTTAAAAGCCGCTTCCTCGATTTCTCCACCTGTCTCAAGTCCTTCAGTCTCAACCGGTGAACCTTTTCGCAGTTTTAATTACTGTCGAGTGGCTTTTTAAATGAACGCCTTTTCTTGAAAACTCGAAAACCTGTCAGGACCCGAACTCTGGCTTTGCTTCCCACTTGTATATATATATATGTGCGGCTTGAAAAAGCAGGGCCTGCTTATACACTGTTTGGCTTCTTTCTTCCTTCTCTTTCCTGCTGCTTCAGTCAGCCAATGGCAGTTCAGCCTCTACTCGTGCATTCAGTTGAGCTGCGCTATGACTCACTATTCGCTATGGCTGAATTTAACTTGCTAGGAATTTTGTCTCTGTAGCTAAACTGCGTAAATCACCTCTGCGGCACTAAGAGAGACAGACAGACAGACAGACAGACAGACAGACACTAAGACAGACAGACAGACAGACAGACAGACAGATAGGCAAGCTACAGCAATTTACAGTAAAGTGTACTGCACAGCTAAAAGTATGCTGAGGATCGGGCAGGAGCCTTTCAGTGCTCGTAAATCGGATTTGAGATTGAGAAGCTAAAAAATGGCTGGAAAATCAGCTCTCCACTAAACTACCCGAATTCAGGTACGGAACAGCTGTGCCGTTGGAACTGCCAAAGCTTAAAAAAAATATCGATTTTAATTTTCTCTAACCCCCCGTCTGCCCTACCTCATTCCAGTCGCCGGAACACTTCCTTCAACAAGGGGGCCACGCCATAGTCCTGCCTGGCTTAGATTTGAATTGAATTTTTTCTCTCATTTAGTGGTCAGCTGGCTCTCGTCTCTCCCAGCCCTTTTTTACCCTTTGCTTTCCACAAGATTCGCTATGACATGACATGATGCTGTTTTAGCGTCTACTGAAGTACGTAGCTTATGGTGCACTTCACCTCCTTGTGGGCCAACCACAAATCCCTCAGAAATCCCTCTGAAAATCAATGCAGACGCAAGGACAACTCATGACTATGATTAGTCAATCACTATGATGAAGTTGTCCTTGTGCAGACGCGAAGTTCAAGAACACACGGGCTAACTTTTTGTTGAGCACCTTCTCAAACAAGAATCAAGTCGCCAGCCCTCTGGATCGTCAAGATGTTCAACAATTATTCCAGAAGGTCGGGTTTTCCCCATATGTTCCAATTGCAGGTGCAGCCCTGCCAAGCCTTCAAATTTCATCAGCACGTCGACCCTCACTTCGTCAGTCACCTGCCTTCACCTAGCCGGAACTTCTGGACCTTCAACTTGTGTGGCACTAAGATTACTGCCGGTACCCTATTGCAAATTTCTCTAATGTTTCCTGTACATGAAATACGCGCACATGAAAATGTTCGGTAGACCCTACTTATCGTCAGTAGCGAGCTGCAGAACAAAAACTGGAGATAAGGATCCGTGTTGCACTGATACCAAGGCATCCACAGTAACTGGCTTCTAAAAGAAAGATAAATAAATCTGCACTACATAAAATTTATTATCGATTCAAATGTTCTTATCAACGAAGCTGCGTGGCGAGGACGTGTATATAAAACTCTAGCAAAGGTTTCAATAATTCTTGACTGCTCAACAAAGCGCTTCTCCTTGAAGCAGAGGGCTAACAAATGCAGCAAAACAAATCTGGTGAGCCATCGTCAGAGCTGCAGCAACAGCAGGCCACGCAGCAAGCCACTGGAAGCCATCGATATCAAACTGACAGAACTTGGCGACATGCTGCAGCGTTTAAACGGAGGGTCATGTAAGTGCAGGGCTGATGTTCTAGGCTCTTGTTTGTGACAGGTTATTAGTATCATCTGAGTTTTTTAGTATCATCTGGGTTTAAAAGAGCATCATCTGAGTTTATGAGTTACGAAGTGGTATTATCTGAGTTTATAAGAACATCATCTGAGTCTATGAGCGGGTATCAACTGAGTTTATGAGCTAGTCTCATCTGAGCTTATTAGTATCATCCGAGTTTATAAGAGTATCATCTTATTTTTGAGTTAGTATCATCTGAGTCTATGAGCTAGTAAGCTAGTATCATCTTAGTTTATGAGCTAGTATCATCTTTTTATGAGCTAGTGTCATCTTTTATGAGCTAGTTTCATCTTTTATGAGCTAGTGTCATCTTAGTCTATTAGTATCATCTGAGCTTATGTGCTAGCATCACCTGAGTCTATGCGTTAGTATCACCTGAGTCTATGAGCCAGCATCACCTGAGTCTATGAGCCAGCATCATCTGAGTCTATGAGCCAGCATCACCTGAGTCTATGAGCCAGCATCACCTGAGTCTATGAGCCAGCATCATCTGATTCTATGAGCCAGCATCACCTGAGTCTATGAGCCAGTATCATCTGATTCTATGAGCCAGCATCACCTGAGTCTATGAGCCAGTATCATCTGATTCTATGAGCCAGCATCACCTGAGTCTATGAGCCAGCATCATCTGATTCTATAAGCCAGTATCACCTGAGTCTATGAGCCAGCATCATCTGAGTCTATGAGCCAGCATCATCTGAGTCTATGAGCCAGCATCATCTGAGTCTATGAGCCAGCATCATCTGAGTCTATGAGCTAGTATCAACTGATGTAGAAACTGATTAGCAACTAAAAATAGAATCTGTTGAAATTTGAACGCAACAATTCCAACTCATTCAATATACCACAGTACGCCTGTACATGTACAGTCAGTCACATGAGAACTGGCACTGAAAACGAAGGCTCTCAGACAGGCCTTCGTCCCCTCTCACCCTGTCGCTCAAAAAGGCGGACATCTCACAATGTCTTGCTGCGTGATGCCCCGCATCCCAAAATGCACCCCCGCCTCCCCAAGTCGCACGAATCAATTTTCTTGCCACGCCCTCATCTTCGCATTTCTTCTCATTCTTTTTTATTCGCAATATTTTCTACTTTGATATTTTTGGAGACGAGGATTTTTCTTCCTTGCTGCGGCGCAGATCGCGAAAACCCGGGTTAGCCTGCGGCTGGCCCAGCTACTACCAGCAGCAGCACCAGCAGCCGCCAAACCACCCGGACTTCCGTCGCTCCTGGCTTATCTGGCGACTTCGACATCATCAAAGAAGGGCTGTCGCGGCGGCAGCTGCCGGCACCGCTGAACCCGCCGTTGGAGCAGTCGCCGCCGCTCCGACTCCCTCTAGTCTGGACAGCATCCCGGAGCTAGTTGGACGCCGCGGTGAGAGCCAATTTAAACGGCACCAAAGAAGAATGCAGCAGCAGCAGCAGCAGCAGCAGCAGCAGCAGATGGCGTCCAGTTGTGGCTCTTCAACGACAACAAGCGGATTTGGCGCCACCGCCGCCGCAGCCGCCGCCACTGGTGACTCGCTCTCGTCTTCAGCTGGCGCGGGAATGTCCTCCGTTGGACTGCACGAAGCCATCCAGCAATATCTGCAGACCTACTGCAGCAGCGGCCTGCCGCAACAGTCGGGTTTGACTCATCCGAGATTCGCCGACTCGCCAGCATCCATGGACTCGCATGGGGCTGTCTCGCTGCCGCCGCAGCCGCCCCAGCAGCCAGCTGGTGGCCAGCAGACTCCGCTGACGCCAGCGGACATCGCAGCTGAGGTGCGCCGTCTCGAGTACCTCTACGAGGCAGGCGGTGATTTTCGTTTCCTACCGGAGCGATTCGTCCGCAACTGGCAGCAACGTCGGACTCAGCTAGACGATCGGCGGCGATCGCTCGCCACGGCATCGCGGACCGACAGCGCTGGCGGTGGCGTCGCCAGCCTGAGCGACGCTTCATCAAGTTTCTCTTCCGCCGCGCAACGGGACGAGAGTCAACTGCTGCGCAGGGTGCTCAGACAGCTGCTGACGCTTGACGGCAGAAAACGGAGCGGCGGCGAAAGGCGCGTCTCAGGAGGCAACGCTCGACTGCAGCGCTGGCAGAGGGCGGTTGCGGTCGCCACAGCCGCCAGGAACTCGGCAGTGAATCGAGCCGCAGCGACAGCGGCAACCGTTTCTAAGATGCAGACTGAAGAGCAGCTTCAGCAGCGTCAGACGCAGCAGCAGCGTATTAAGAAGTATTTTTATGAAGTTCAATCTTCAATCATTCTTTTTTGTTAGTCAGTCAGTCAGTCAGTCAGTCAGTCAGTCAGTCAGTCAGTCAGTCAGTCAGTCAGTCAGTCAGTCAGTCAGTCAGTCAGTCAGTCAGTCAGTCAGTCAGTCAGTCAGTCAGTCAGTCATTGGTTAGTTTTCTCTTCATGCAGATGCAGCGTTGCTGCTCAAGACGCCGCCTTCGCTGGACTGAACTTTGAAAGTGTGAAGAAGCAACCGTCGCAGCAGCAGCAGCCGCCGCAGACAATCAGCGAGTCGGCGGCAGCCAAGCGCGCCGAGTTGGCTCATCAGATCGACATGCGCACGAGACGGCGCCTTCAAGGTCGTCGATTTGAGCGCTCCTTCACCGAAACTGATGGCGTCGCATTTGGAGCTGATGAAGCGTCCAAACTTAATGACCCGCCAGAATGCAACAACGAGAGCAATGGTTGCCTCAGCAACAGTTGCTCCCAGGAGGTCAGCGAAATCATGTCGACGATATCGATAACTCAAGAGTCTTCACCAAAAACGTCGTCTGCAGTGCCGCAGCCTCAGCCGCTGCCGCAGCAGGCGCTGCTGTCAGTTGTACTTCCGGACTTTCAGCTCGGCGGAAGTCGACGAAGCAGCCTTCGACGAAGCAGCGTTGTTGGCGGTAGCGGCGGCGGCTGCGGAAACGGAGGCTGCCTTAGCGTCTTAGGCGCCGGAGTCAACACCGCAACACCAGCGCCTCCAACGCCGCTGACAGTAATCGACAGGGACGACGATCTGACAGCTGGTAGTTTTGAGTCTGTCGCTGTCGTCGAACAGCAGCTGCCTCCTGCAGCTGTTCGCAACGATGTCGGCCTTCAAGCTGATGTCGATCGGCTCAGTCCTCTGCTGACCGCGGCCTCTGTCGCTGACTGCGACGCTGAACTCGACGCTTCCGGAGTCGACACAGTCGAAGACGTCAGCTGGAATCCCGCGGTTGAAGAGCTACAGAATGACATCGACGAGGTGAGAATGACGATTCACAGCCTTACCGATCAGGTTCGCGGCGACATCGAGCGAATGGAGGGCCAGCTCCGAGAGAGCGGATCATCTACATGTACCAATGCGGCCAAGCGCCAGGCGTCTCAGTCGCCTCTGACGCTGACAGAAGCATCTGCATCGGCGCTGTCTATCGAGGTTCAGAAAGTGCACTCCTGGCTAAACAGATTCGGACTCCAGGATTCGAGCCCTTCCCAACGAATTAGGAAAAGACAGCAGCAGCAGCAGCGAGGCTCACCTGCAGGCAGTTCATTCTCCTCTTCACCTGCCTTCCTTTATGGCGACGGTGGAAGGTCGCGCTGCCACATTGAGTGCGTACGCCCCCTGCTGGTGAACTTGAACACCGGGGATCGGGTGCCGGCTATGGAATTTCCTAATACGTCCGCTCGGCGATCAAAATTCTGCTCGACTTTGATTGTTGATGTCAACGGTTTGTTGCGAATGACTGACTCACTGACTCATCATTCGCGCATTGACTCACCAGCTACCTGACCTCATTCACAGATTCATTAACCTCAGACCGCTACTTGGCTCAATGACTCATTAGCCACTGACCCTTACTTGGCTCAATGACTCATTAGTCAGTGACCTTTACTTGGCTCAATGACTCATTAGTCAGTGACCTTTACTTGGCTCAATGACTCATTAGTCAGTGACCTTTACTTGGCTCAATGACTCATTAGTCAGTGACCTTTACTTGGCTCAATGACTCATTAGTCAGTGACCTTTACTTGGCTCAATGACTCATTAGTCAGTGACCTTTACTTGGCTCAATGACTCATTAGCCACTGACCCTTACTTGACTCAATGACTAGCCACTGACCTTTACTTGGCTTAATGACTCATTAGTCAGTGACCTTTACTTGGCTCAATGACTCATTAGTCAGTGACCTTTACTTGGCTCAATGACTCATTAGTCAGTGACCTTTACTTGGCTCAATGACTCATTAGCCACTGACAGCATGCTTCATTCGTTCTACAGTTCACGCAAGTTTCCAACGCTCCTTTAAAGATGTTTGTTCAAAGAAAATTTTTCTAATTCCGACTCAAAATAGTGGCGCCAAAGAGAAGCATGGAACCCCGGTGCACTAATACTTACAGTATTTAATCCGTGATTGACTATAGCGGCTTGGCACCACTAAGCTTTAGCCTCAATTCAGCTAGCCATATTTCAGCAATTTCGTTCGACTTTGAGCGGAGCGCCAGATGAAAAAACTACTGCCTTATCAAAGAGTAGGCATATAAGCGCTAGGCCTTATCGAAACCGCTGAGACTACCAGAGCGCGACCACGCCCTAAAATATTGTTTGCTCTCTCAGCCTCCTTCCACTTCACTCCCTGCTTATTATGCATGGTCAGAAGTGGCGACTTAAGCAACCTGCTATAAAGTTTACTTGTAGGTAAAATCCTGCTTGTAAATCATTTTAGCGATTCTAACTTTAAAAACGTCGTATTCTAGAAAATTTTAAATCATTTTCAAAATCTTGGTTTTAAAAAAACCGTCGTCAGATATTCCTATTTTGCTTCGTTTCTACTTTCAGTAGTGTATTAAGCAGACAATAAAGATTTCGTTGAACAGCCAAAAACCTTTAATTAGGTTTTTCTTTACTCAAAGTTAAAGACTTTTATTTGTTCATGTTTTAAAAATACTAATATCGCGAGGTAATTTTCATTTGAAGCTTAATTAAGAATTTTTTGTTAAGATAAACGATTTTGTTATAAGCTTTTTGTGGTCCAAGTCCAGAGTGAAATAATAATAAACATATAGTTAAGATACATTGCGCTGACAGTCGACACAGAACACTGAAATATTGCAAACTAAATAACGGCCAGACAGATTATTATTATTTAGCAGACAATTAAAAGGGAATAAGTTTGACGCACTTGTTGTACATAAACCAATTCGACATAGAGACAAGTCAGTGTTTATGGGCCAATGGGCGTGCGGCAGTGTAGGTCCTTTCTAAGCTAAACATGGACAGAATAACAAACATGCATCATTCGGATTATTACGATTATCACGTTGAATAAAAATACAAGCAAAATATGAGTTGATGAGATGCAAAACTGGTTGAGTTGACTTTTGAGTTTAAAAAACAGATGATGCTAATTAATTAGTGTTATTAAATTTTATACTGTAATGTAGTAAATAATAAATTGTCGTGTAATTATTATAAACCCAAGGAAGATTAAAAATTACAAACCAAGAATGCCTAATGTCTATTATTTTCTTAATTTAAATTCACGTCACGTTTTGTCAATGTTTTATCATAAAAAGTAACAAAAAGCTAAGAGCATGCTCTAAATTAAACAAAATATTATAATTAAATACTAAATACTTAATTAAATTAATCTAAAATACGTTTTCGATTTACGAATTGTTGGCGCGAATTTAAATTTAAAATCAATTTGCGTCCCGCGAATTTAACTTTTTGAATAAACTTTTCACCAATAAAACACTCGCCAACACACTGAATAAGATATATCAGAATCAGATTTAGATAGTTGCTAGATGAAAATTACGATTGGTGAAAGACAACAATATTTAATAGCAGAATTTTTGCAAGAAATTTTGTAGGAGCGTTCCATTAGCTAATAGTCTTAACTGCAGGGTTTGAGAAAACAAACGGTAAGTGTTTCCGTGCGAGGATATGCATGCATTGAGAAATATTAGTGTGACAGTGTTGTTATCACTGTCGATATCGGTTATTCTTTTTAGCTAGTGATTCGGTCTTTTACAATTGTCTCCCTAAAGGGTTTAGCTAGTTGTAAAATCGGGGCTCTATATGATGCCTATGCGTAGACAAAAATGGCATTTGAGAGAGTTTCTTTTTTTATATTTCTGTTTGGGTTAATGTTTTTTCAGCAACTTTTTTGCATTTTTGTTATAGTAATTGGCGTATTCAAACTTTAATTTGCTCGCGTAGGCTTTCGTAAATCATGGCACTAGTTCTCTCGCCTTTATTAGACTCGTTCAAATTGAAAAATCAGATAAGCACACAGTCAGAGTTAAAATTACTACTGACGCTAAAATCTGAAAGTCCTAGGAGTTTTCAAGGCTAGAAACTAATGCTAGCTACGAGGAGCTATTTACATAGAATAACAAAATATTTTATGGCCTGATGCTATAGTCACGTGCCTACACGGTTGCCCGCACGTGTTCCTAAAAATAGCAACCAATTAACCCATCAGCCAATTAAAACCCGTCAGGCTGCGTCCGTTTTCTTCTCTTATCTTATCTGTCGTTTTCGATTGGTTGTTACTCTTCCAGACTTTAAGGGTAGTAGGGGCAGGGTCTTAACTCTCAAGAAAACAAAGAACTGTTATGATCAAGAGAGACACAGAACAAGGTGGAGCTAAAAAGATGTAGATATTACCAAAAATACACGCTAAGACTATTTTAAAAAATTCACACGTCACATACATTAGAATATGCATGATTTGATTCAGTGTTGGATGCATTATTTTCTTTCTTTGAGATCGCATGACCCTCCTTGACATCCTGGATCTACCATTATATAATTTGACGCGACGACGCGAGAAGCACAAGAAGATCGAGAATTGGTGCATGAAATGGTAGAAAAATAAGTTGCAAATTGTTACAAATACAAGTAATACAGCTACAATAGATAGGAGCGCAGAGTAATATATAGGCATGTACACTTAATGTACAGCTGCAAGAGTTTACAAAAATGGTGCTTTTAGTACATTTATGCACATTTATGTATATATATTGTATATGTAAATCTAACAGCGACGTTTAAATTGTCTCTGTGACAAAAAGATATTTTTGACTGCCAAAGCTTATTTAAATTGGGATTACTTCTGGAGTAGTTGACCTTCTCCAGCTCCAGCGTTTGAATTGACGCCTCCATTCCCAGTTGCAACATGGCTGCGATCAAAGCTCACAGCGGCGGCTTGTGCATGAAGTGCGCCAGAATCTCCAATGGCAACGGGAAAATGATGGTGGAGTTCTTCTCGGCCGAAATGGTGTTGAGAGTCTGCAGGTAGCGCAGCTGCAGGGCGAACGGCGACTCGTTGATAACATCGGCGGCCTCTTTGAGAGCCCGGGAGGCCTTCTGCTCACCTTCGGCTGCGATTACCTGCGCGTGTGGATTTAGTTAGGCACTGTGCTGAGATTTACATTGTCTCAATTAAGAGCCCGATATGTATCGAAAAATATTTTAGCTGGAAGCATGTTGATTTCAATTACGTGGCTTTATTGTAGCATCCGCTCACACGGGTGATGACTATCTGAACAAGAATCACCGGCAACCCCTCTAGTGTATTATGGCGCCCCTCTAGTGTATTATGGCGCCCCTCTAGTGTATTATGGCGCCCCTCTAGTGTATTATGGCGCCCCTCTAGTGTATTATGGCGCCCCTCTAGTGTATTATGGCGCGCCCCACTCTTATGGTTAAAATCCACCCCCCTCAGTTTATATTTCTATATCCGCCTCTGATCGGCTTAGCGCAAGGGTGCAACGACGATTTATCGCTGAGCTACTCTTAAGTCTCTTGATTTTAAACTAAGAAAATTAATACTCATATATACGCGACTTATATAAGTAGAGTATCAGGCGTATTTCGTAGAAATCCTTAAAAAACGTTGGCATAAAATAAGACGGATACTACTAACATTGTAAATATTTTCATATCTTCTGTTTTCAAGAGTTATTAATATTGTTTTTTGTCTTATCCTTCGTAGCTTCCGTAGTGCCCGATATGTATCGAAACAATTATTAGCTGCACGTTAAACTAACCTTGGCCCGAGCTTCGCGAGCGGCCTCAGCTTCGGCAGCCATGGCTCGCTGCAGCTGAACGGGAAGCCGGACGTCCTTCCTGTAAACAGATTAGACGCGGGGCAGCACGGTTTAAATTTTCGAGTTGCATGTAAGTAACATTTGTCCAGAGGCCGAGTCCATTAATTTTTAACTTCATTTTAGTCTCTCCTCGCTTGAGCAAGCTAAATTTCCGCATGATCTCATCTCTTTTGTGTTTAAAAATCCCGTCAGTTTTGTTTTAATCTGCTTTCACGGCTAAGGCGTACCTAGGTGTACGATTTACACTATCGACTGTTGCTTTGATCTAGTGTGTTCTACACTGCTTGATCTAGTGTGTTCTACACTGCTTGATCTAGTGTGTTCTACACTGTTTGATCTAGTGTGTTCTACACTGCTTGATCTAGTGTGTTCTACGAGTACACTGTTTGATCTAGTGTGTTCTACACTGCTTGATCTAGTGTGTTCTACGAGTACACTGTTTGATCTAGTGTGTTCTACACTGCTTGATCTAGTGTGTTCTACACTGCTTGATCTAGTGTGTTCTACACTGTTTGATCTAGTGTGTTCTACACTGCTTGATCTAGTGTGTTCTACGAGTACACTGCTTGATCTAGTGTGTTCTACACTGCTTGATCTAGTGTGTTCTACACTGTTTGATCTAGTGTGTTCTACACTGCTTGATCTAGTGTGTTCTACGAGTACACTGTTTGATCTAGTGTGTTCTACACTGCTTGATCTAGTGTGTTCTACACTGCTTGATCTAGTGTGATCTACACTGCTTGATCTAGTGTGATCTACACTGCTTGATCTAGTGTGTTCTACACTGCTTGATCTAGTGTGATCTACACTGCTTGATCTAGTGTGATCTACACTGTTTGATCTAGTGTGTTCTACACTGCTTGATCTAGTGTGATCTACACTGCTTGATCTAGTGTGATCTACACTGCTTGATCTAGTGTGATCTACACTGCTTGATCTAGTGTGTTCTACACTGTTTGATCTAGTGTGTTCTACACTGCTTGATCTAGTGTGATCTACACTGCTTGATCTAGTGTGATCTACACTGCTTGATCTAGTGTGACCTAGACTGCTTGTTAAAAAGTTTAGCAAAAAAAGTAATTTTTGTGACCGAGGAATGATTTTACGAGCGTAGTTAACGTAGAAATCATTTTTACTATTTGCTTTTTAGATGTGAAGCATCGATCCGTTAGAAGCTCCGCAAGATTTTTGTTTTTAAGCCCAGAAATTCCTTTTGGGTATTGGATTTGATGATATTCATAAATTAAGTTTTTCATGCTCCGTCGGGCGCTTAAAATCAATATGAACAAAATCAATAATAGGGCTGTTTGGATTGTGTTTAAAATATCATAGCAAATTATCGCTATTGTCAATCTAAGTTCGAACAGAATTAAAAGTTGCAAGCTCTGTAAATGAATTTGTTAATATTTATGTTGAAATTCGAATTTCAATCAATGGATAGAAAACGATGGTTTGGATTTTGATATTTATGTACACGCAGCAACATGCTAAATTTGCATGGTCAAAGAGTTACTGAGCCACCTAGAAGTACAATTTTCCAACCGCTAGGGGTTCCAAAAAGCAGCGCACATGTCGCACTGAGACTGCGGATGATGTCAAGCAAAAAATTGAGTAGAACTTGGCGGAAGAACACAGAGAGAGAGAGAGAGATGAAGGACAGACAGAGGCTGAGTGAGAACCAGCAAAGCCGCGGACTTTCTTGCCGCTCCATCTCCGCCTTTCCCATCTCTCTATCCATCTATGCTATCTATCTTTTTCTTTAATCCGAAGGGAGCAATCCTTCGGGCTGCGCGGCTTCCTGAGGATCTGAGACGACTCTCCCCCCCCCACATCCCCATCATTCCAAATCCATTCCCGCTGGCCCACCGCGAGAGTGGAATTGAGTTGGGAATGAGGAAAAGGGATGCGTATGCCTGCGTCCTGCTGGGATGGATAGAAAAGTCCGGGATTTCGGCTGACGAGACAGTTGAGGGGTGGGGGGGAGGCAGAAAATGAAGAGAGCAAAGTGGAGAAGCAGCATTATTTCACTCTTGGCCAGCCAGAGCCTGAGCCCTGCGTCTCTACGCCAGCCGTGCATTGCCATCATAGTTTGCTCATTTTTAGTCCAACGAAACCAGGAAGCAACAGGGACTAGGAAGGGGGGATGGGGATGAATGCTACATTGCTGGATCGCATGGGAAAGCCTCACGATGGGTGCGCGTGTATATATGGACGGGAGTTAAACCATGTGTGTGTTTGTGTCGTCCCAGTTTTTCGACGGGCTCATGCGAATCTTCAATCAATGCAATGTTACCGGCGGCTTTTTTGCTTCCGTGGTGAGCAGCAAAGGCCTCTGCTTCTCTTCACATTTCTCTCCGCCTCTCTCTCCTCTTTCTCATTCTCGAATGAGTGCCTGCTTCCACGTTAGGCAATCAAAAAGTACCAACTTTGTTCTGCACATTTTCCCAGTCGATTTCAACAAAACTGTTAAGTTTAGACAATCTCAAAATACAATATTGTCTTTCAATTTTTCAGAACCTTATTTAAGGCTTTTATTTAGACAAGGAAACATCAAATTTAGCCGTTGTATCGTGAAATCTCGTAGTTTTAGAGTCGTCTAATAAAGTCACTTAATTTTCCTATTTTACCTGTGTTCTCCTGCAACGACTTTGGGACGCTTCTTAGCTTGTACCGTTTTCCTGCTTCTATTTTGACAAGTTTTATTTAGTCATTTGGGCAACACTTTTCCTTCAATCTGTACGTCGAATACTTTCAACAGAAGAAACAACTTAACGTGTGAAAATCTCAAGCAGTCACCTAATATTCAGCTCTTTACACAGGTCGAGGCAAACTTCAGCCTTCTCTCTTCACTTTTTCTATTCTATCTCTTTGTCTGCTTTCTTCAGAAATGTCTGGGATGAAAAAGAACGAGGGGGGGGGAGAAAAACCTAGAAAAGAAGACCGTCGACTGCAGAGTGTACACAGCCCACCCGCCAAGCCAAGTTCTTTTAAACAAGTACTGTACATGCCTGATACGACGCGGTGATGATTTTCACTTTAAACCGTAGGTTGCTTTTCGCCCAGAACCCATCTGTCCCCTCAAGACTGCAGACGCTCCTGCAAGCTTGTCTCCCTGGAGACACTGTCAATCAAAGAGCTGCACTGGCACGCTATCGAAGCCAAATTCCGTTTGGGGAAGATAGCAGTAAATCTTTTTCAACCAACCACTCGTATAGTAATTTCTTTATGGAAGAATATGGCAATGCTATAGATTTTTTCACCGAATTTTATTTAAAATTCAATCGAAGATCCTTTCTTTTAGAATAATTCAGTTGAATTCGTTCAACAATTAAAACAAAACAAATGGCACGTGATCTTAATTTAAAAAATGATATGGCCGCAGTTAACTTACACTTCCACTCTCTCCACCTTCACTCCCCACGGATCTGTGGCGTCGTCAAGCATATTCTGAAAATTAAAGCAAAACATGCACGTCTGTTCAAGGACGAAAATAAATTGCAATTTGAAATGGCTTCGATTTCTCTCTGTTGTCTGACAACAGATGAAAACACACTAATCATGAAAAATATCCCTAACTGCTTGCGCGGCCTTTCAATTTGATTAAAAACATTATTTCTAAAACAAAATTCCATAAAAAAATACTCATTCTATTCGAATGATTTTAATCTGTTTAATAGCAGGCTGGAACTGTGTATATGCAGATTGGTGAGTCTAATCTGTAAATTGTTCAGTGTAATCTGTAGATTGTTTAGTCCAATCTATGAATTGTTCTGTGTAATCTATAGATTGTTCTGTGTAATCTGTAGATTGTTCAGTGTAAGCTGTAGATTGTTCAATCCAATCGGTAGATTGTTCAGTGCAATCTGTAGATTATTTAATTTAATTTGTAAAGTGTTCAATTCGTAGGTTGTTTTATTCAATCTGCAGATTGTTCAGTTCAATCTGTATCTGGAACAAGTAATCTGCTACGACGTACATTTCATTTGTTAACATCAATGATTTCAGAGCTAATTCCTATTCTTTCGTTATCCCTTAGCCAGATACTCATGCAATTCCGCTAAACAATCAATAATATAATCTTTCTGCAGCAAGCCATCCCAAAGCAGAAATAAATCTCCAGCCACGGATGAATAAAGATGCACCTATATAAGAACTCTGTCCTCGGATTGACCCCTATTTTAGCATTCTATAGCTTCTCTGCTCACTGCTCAATTTGTATCGGATTTGCATAGGCCGGACTGAAGATTTCTGGTCGACTGAATCTCCGATTGAGTGGCTGTGGAAATGCACTATTAGCAAATGAAACTTTACCTCGCTCGCCCTATCTCTGGGAATACAGATTAAGATTTCGGAGTTAGAAAGAGCCCCATAGTAGATTGCTTGAGCTCTTGGATTCTTGGGAAAATTGCGGCAATGTAGAAGCGAAAGAAAATTTGTGGGATTTACTGCTAGATAAAAAAGAACTCCCATTTCAGCTCGGGATTTACTGGGCTGTCGAAGCTCATCGAGAGTTTCTATTTATAGGAAATTTCGACTGAGTAATTTTTTTACCTCAGGGGCCGGATAGAGAATCCAGCTCATGGCTGCGAGTCAGGTGAGAGTGGAAAGGAGAGGGAATCGAAGATTAGATGAATAGATGAGAGAAAAGATAGGAGAGAAGGAGAGAAGAGGATAGAGAGGAAAGAGAGGAGTACAGAGGAGAGAGGAGAGAGGAGAGAGGGGAGAGAAGAGGAGAGAAGGGATAGTGGAGAGAAGAGAAAAGAGCTGAGAAGAGGCAAACCTTGCGCGGTCCGGATTGCTATTGTGAAGTTTCAAAGGACCTGAGGGCCGGATAGAGAGGCTTGACAGACCGGAGTTTGCCAACCCCTGCATGGTTTACGCCCAGGCCCTGCGGTTGAAAACTTCCGTTGCTGTTGTTTTACCCCCGGGTCTTCCTACAACCCGGACCTTTCCTTTCCTAGACAGTCCCATCAAAAAAGCTATCTGCTTCAACTACGTCGAGTTCACAGGGCATATTAGAGTAGTAAAATCCTTCGTGTACGTACTACCTACTACACATATAGCTACTCCCCTTTTCGGAGCTCTGCAACGCCCACGTGTTCTAACCGCACCAGGGGGGATAAAGCAAAAGAGCTTGTCAAGAGAGGTTGAATCAGAAATTGAATCTTCTTCCTATCTGCCAGTGCCTCATGCTGGCGTGACTGTCCTGATAGTTGTAGGATTAACTCCTTCCGTGTGTGCCTGTAGCACTGAGATCTGCTGTGAGACACGCAGTTTTGCTGCACGAAATGTTAGGATCAAATCCAGGCTCGTACGTATATGCAACTCTTTCGTAACCTAAAAAAATGATTTTTTCTGCCCAACATGATCCGATTTGAAAATTGGATGACATTTAGGCGGTTTTCGTTTTTCTCTGCGATCACATTTTCTAAACTTAGCTAACTTTTTCTAATCTATCTTCGATAGGTCCTTAATGTTAATAGTTAAAAATCAAAGATCCGTTCTATAAGGTAGCGTAGCCTACTCACCTGCATCATGTTGCTAATGCTCTCACGTTCGGACAGAATCTCGGACAGATTCTTAGTGCCCAGCACATTGCGCAGAGTGGTGGCAGCCAGCAGGCGGGTGGATCTATCGGCGTCTTCCACGTTGGTGACAGCGATGACCGGATTGTAAATTCGGTAGTAAACAACTGCATCTACGGCCACCGTCACGGAGTCCTTCGTTAGCACCTGCGTAGTATAGACATTATTGAAGTTAAGACGCATGTATATACACATTATCAGTCTCCAGTCTCGTGTACATGGGTGCAAGTGAGCCACACTTAGTTCTGGCTCGTGTGGCCGAAACGTTTACCTGCTCTTGACGATTAAAAAGTCAGGGTCACTCTGCATCGCCATGTGAGCATGTACCAGCATATGCACAGTCTACAGTTTGTGTATATTACTATCTGACATCTGACATCTTATTCTGAAATAATTTTCGAAGGAAACTCTCCACATTTTCACATATACATGTACGAGTACTCTCTTTTGAAACTGGTAGCGGGCCGGCGTCGGTGCGTCGTCTGAGGAGCAGCCGCAAAACCGCGCGTCGCGGATCCAATCAAGTAAATCAAATTTCTTCGAGCCTACGTATACGCGTTTCACTCGGACTGCTTCACGCTTGCACACACACACACACGCAATACACACTGGCTCTCTCCCCACGACTTCTTTATTTTTCTCTCTCTCTCTCTCTCAGTTCTTGTGGATCTAGACCCGACTATAGTCAGGCCCGAGCAGTCGCTTGCTTCTCGAATTCTCCCATTTTTCTTCCTCTCCATCCTCTAACCACGATCTCTCTATGACTTGGGCTCGTCGCCCTTCCTTAATTTCCTTTTCTACTCGATTGCCCGCCCCCCGTCTCTCTCCTCCTCCTCCTACGATCGTCCTCCTCGTCCTCTCCTTCGCACCCATTCGGGTTTTTTCGCGTCGTCACGACAGAAGCGAGTGCGCAGAAAAATGGAGAGAAAATGGACTAGCCAACCACCTCTCCTTCGCCTGATCGTCTCCTAATCTTTTGCCTATAATTTGCCGCCCTCCCCTCAGTCAGATGCCTTCAGGCATTGAATTCACGCTAAGCTGGAGGATGGAGAGCGCGTGATGCAGAGGGGATGGAAGGTTTGTAGGCTTCACCCCCCATAGCTCGTGCGAACTGAATTTATTTGAGACTAAGGTTATACGGGTTCAGTCTAGAGGAGCTTTTATGGAAAAGCAATATATTATCGAATTTTAGAATCCGTAAACAGCCTACTGATAATAACGGGATACGGAAAGAAGAAAGATTAGGGCTTTAGAGCTATTTGCGTCTGTTTAGGACTAGATGCTTTGAATAGCACTTGCTGTCGATGTATTAAGACCTTCAACAAAGAATCCATCACTAGTCCCTACTAAAGGACCACTAGAAGTAGCGGTGTTATCAATGCCACTCAATGTCATGAATCTTAAAATATGAATCTCATGATATGAATCTCATGGATCTCATTAATCTCATGATATGAATCTCATCGATCTCATGAATCTCATGAATCTCATGAATCTCGTGAATCTCATGATATGAATCTCATGAATCTCATGGATCACATAAATCTCATGAATCTCATGAATCTTAAAATATGAACCTCGTGATCTCATGACTCTCATGAATCTCATGATTCTCATAATATGAATCCCATGAATCGCATGATATGAATCTCATGAATCTCATAATATGAATCCCATGAATCGCATGATATGAATCTCATGAATCTCAGTCCAGCTTAGCCCATCTCAAGTCCAAGCGAACCGGCGAACTCACCTCCTGGGGCGGCACATCAAAGGTGACAGTACGCAGGTCCACTTTGCGGATCATGTCCATGCAGGGCACGATGAAAAACAGACCGGGACCCTTGGCGCCTCCCTCAAGGATGCGGCCCAGACGGAAGATCACGGTCCGTTCGTACTCAGCAACGACCTGCAAAAAGGTTTTCGACAACGTGCATTCACTAAGATGAATAATTTATTTGTAGTTTCCATTGCATTAATAAGACGCTTTCGTACCTTGATGCAGAGACACAGGGAGAACGGGAACGTGGCAAAGATAAGCGTGTAGGACAGGAACAGCAGCACTGCGCCGCAGAATCCCATGCCCTTGCTGTCGCGTTGTTGACCTGAGGTGACAAAAAAAGCGCATAAAGAGATGCATGCACGGGCAAGCGGCGGTTTTTGCCTCAAAGAAATCATTGTCATTCAAGTAGAGGGCTTTTAACGCAAAACGACCGCTTGAGGAAGCGGCCTAACAATGAAGACGGTACATACTCTCTTCATCAATTTATTGCGGCAACGCCAGCCTCAATGGAAGCCTTCTGGTTGAAGGAATCTCACTTTGGAGGCTGCTTCCTGTTCGTTTTTGACTTGGAGAAATATACTGAATGACTGAGCCAGTTCCTGTTTGATAAAGCCAAATTTTGCGAGATTTTCAACTCAGCACTGGCGCCCTTCCGTTTCTGTGTTAAAGCGTAGCAGATAACTGCTGCATCGGGGTGCTTGGGTGGCTCAGGTTTGCTTCTTTTTTCAAGAGCTCTTGGCATTATCAGAAAATTGTATGCACGTACCGGGGGTATTGGAGAAGAGAAGTAGAGCTTGTGAACTGGGCAAAATGGAACTGTAACTGTAAAATTTTAATTGAAAGACAAAACGTTCAGCCATTTCTTGGCTTTGCAAAATGAGCGGTACAGTCTAAGACAAAACGGCTGCGGCTTTTCGTGTAATAAATCATCAAAAATCCTGGGTGGAACGCCACGAACTGACAAGCGGAACAAGCTAATTGATAAACGAGCCGCTCTGTACGTCCGGCCCGCGCATATCTTAAACCCCTGGGTCCTGGCATTACCTTTTGGTAAAGAGCTAAGAAACTAGAACTGAAGATTGTACTATTCATTTATGGTTTAAAAGTCGCGTTATGTCGCGTAATTTTCGACAACTTTGGAGCGTGCGGAATTACATCCGAAGAGTTGCATTTTTTTCATTGAGGCGTTTTGGTTGGTAAGACAGCTACCGATAAGGCAGTGATTGCGTTGTAACTTACAAAGCATGAAGCTAAGTCAAATATCTATCCCTCATTAGAGGAGTTCAAGGACCACTGGGTGAACCAGTGTTGGCAATGGCGCATTTTGCACTCTTAGTTTTTGTTTGGGTGGTGGCCAAAGCTTGTAGCTGGGGAAAAAAGTGAAAAAAATTCCAGCAAAGACGAACGAAATTCGGTTCGCCGTCTTGTCAGCGCGTCATCGGCGCCACTGCAGTTTTTCGCTCTTCCCTTTTCGCTCTCTCCCGCTCCCCTTTTTCTATCCCCTATCTTTCCAAAAAGGAAAAGCAAAAGACGCTGCAGTTGCAGAACTGGGCGATTGGAAATTCGAGATCAGACTATATGTAAGCGCCGCTCACTAACCTATATTCGACCACATCAGTTCTATTCCTGTCCCAGTTTTTCATGCAGTCTGGACCTTTTGTCGTTGGAATATAAAAAAATTAGTGACCAACTTCGTTCAAAGCCGGAAAATATGAGTAAAAAATTCTGTCAGCTGTGTTATTGGTAACCCAGTGGCAAAGGCTAGAACTCTTGAAGGTTATTATATCCTGAAGGACCGGAGACCGGGAGAGAAGCAAAATCGCGGGGTCAGAGCGGTACCAGCAAGTATAGGAGGAGGAAGCAGATAAAAGAGACAAGAATCACATCAAAGACTTCTGAACCAGCTTTTCTGTCCCCAATTTTCTTCAGGCATCTGTAAAGAGCGGTGCGGACAAGCGATAGGACTGAATTTGGGTAGCAGTTAGACGCAGAGAGGCAGACAATTTTCTAGGTTGAAAGGAGAGAAAAGGATGAAGAAGGAGAGAAATTCTCTCGAAGTCCATATAGAGGAAGCATCAGCTGGACGCGACGCAAGACAGAGGAGAGGCAGAGAAAAGGGGTTGGAGATGGGGAAGTAGAGATCCGTTCCTTTTTTTCATTAAATGATTGCAACTACACAGGGCTCGGAGACCAACACGGGGCAGGGCGGGAGCGGAGGAGAGGTCGGCTGCTTGCGGCAGAGGTTGGAGCAGAGCCGGGGCGGATGGGGCGGCTGTCCGCTGCTTCGTATCTGGGGAATTCAAGAGTCGTCAGCGGTTTCTGCTCCCGCTAGACGCTGAAAAAATGCTGCTGAAAAGAGACTAAAGGAAAGATAGGAAAGGAGGGTAGAGACAGACAGAGAGAAGTCTGTCGTCAAGTCTGAGCTTTTGGGCCCCTTCGGGCTTGAGTGGACGGGACGCGAGGCCAAGAAAAAGGAAGGGATTGGAAGGCAAAAAACCTGAGAGACAGTGGCCGCGACAGAATAGTGATCGAAACTTGGGAGAAATTTGATCAACTCTCTTTTCTCTTTCCCTGTCCCTGTTTCTCTTTGGAGGCCGTTTTATATTGAATACTCTGCCAGCCGAGCAGTGCGCCTCGCAGCTTACCGACGCCTAAGCTGTGCCAGACAAAATGCAAATATCGGTTTCGTGTTGTTTGGAAGAATTTTTCCAATTTTCCCGTCCAGGAAGAGGCTTAGAAACGGTTCGAATGACGAAACTCTCCTAACCGTCACAAAACGGTTACTTGAGCGACATCACAGAAGCTTAGTACTCACACAGTGACGCACAGACTTCTAAAGTGACTTGGTCTGCCATGATGGACTCAATTAAAATGATCAGATCCAATCTTGCTCTAGCAAATGAGTAGGAAACGGGCCGCTTCACTTCAAATCAGTCGCTAGCAGAACCCCGACAGAGTTGATGCCATTGACCTCGCGACTGGACCAGGCAGGACTTCAAGCTAGTTCACTTGAAATGATCGGCTTCTTGGTGACACAGCTTACCTTTGAATTTTGCGCTGCCTCCCGAGCTAACTTGGCCTCCTTCCAAGCTGAGGCCACCACCAACGCCGCCGCCGTCGACATCGCCTCCTTCGCCACCCTCGCCGCCACTGCCGCAGCCAAGAAGCAGCGCAGTGCAACACCTGACGCAGCCCTTGTTGGCTCTATAGTTCCCTAGCTGCGAGTGCGGCGGTGGCTGCAGGTGCAGCAGCTGCGACCCCACGGGTAGATTGGCTAAATTAGCCGACTCCAGGTTATCACAATGCCAATCAACGACGTCTTCAGCTATTGTACACGATCAATTTAAAGCTGCCTCAAAATGCCAGCACTGGTGCGAGCCTTTATAGCCGTCGGACCGCTTCTGTCTGTCACCAAGTCGGCCAGACGGACCCAAAGGACGATAAGGACCACCCGCTGGTCTAGTTCCCATGGAAAACACATACACACAGTGTGCGAACTCTCCGGAACCCGGATGTTGTTTTGGAAAGTCAAGAAAAAACTCTAGAGAGAAAGAAAAAGAATAGCCGCTGTCTGAAAGTCAGCCGACTTCACTCACCGGGGTCGCTCAGCGGCCCAGTTGCCGGGGGATTGTCCCGGTCCTGCATAGCAGCGGAATGCATCGCGTTCGTCGGTCAGTCCGCTCTACTTAATGTTTTCTTCCAATCTTATTTTTCGACAGGGCCAGTCTTGACTCTCTCTCTCTCTCTCTCTCTCTCTCTCTCTCTCTCTCTCTCTCTCTTGCCTTTCTAACCCGGACAGCAGCGACGATTGCGTGCTGAGCAGAAATTTTTCGATCGTGAGTCTTCAGTAGCCGCGGCCTACATTGAAACCCTACCTCCTACCTCTTATAGCTGGCTCGATTGATACGAACGAGTGGGCCGCTTTTTGGGAAGTTGAACCGAAAAGGAGGGGAAGTGCGAACCAAGCCTGGGAGGTGGGGATCCGTCGGGCCGTACAGGCGGCCTCGCACGCCAGAGATAGGAGGTCGCCTCTCATTGGTTGATGCTTGCTTGGCTATGGAGTAGCCCATGGCCCTGGCCTAGCGATCGGGTGACTTAGCAGCTGAACAGCTTGCGAAGAAGAGCATAGGCAAGGCGCTTAATAACCAACGGCTTAACAAACAACTAGTCGCTACTGTAGGGTGCGGAACTTTCACCAAAAAAATTCCCAAGCGGCATCAATAATTCCTTGCGTGTGTAGTTAATCGATCTTTTTTATGACTTGAAAATTCTTCTTCGTACTAATTTTAATTAATTTTCATAAACTCGTGTCCTATGAGGCTAGAAGTTAAAATATAAAAAAAACTTGATGAACGCTAGTCGGGCTAAAAATCAAGCTCAACACAACTCAAGTCTGGCCTAAGTCCCAACCATGCAAGTTGATGCTGCTTCGTCGGCTCAACTCGACATTGCTGTCAGCTCTTACTCTCTGCTACACACGCCAAGCAAACATCAACGTATATGTTCCGTGTATACTCAGGAGAAGTCCTCAATACCCGCCATCATTGGAAAACATACTCGGAAAGCCGAAAGGCACACACCACTCCGGCATACACTCGACAGAAAGGCCTCCTCTGCCTTCGGGGTATAATCAAATTACATTCTGTCCGGCAGCTTCTCCTTGCCCTTGGTGGCGCGAGGAGAGAGAGAGAGAGAGGAGGGAGAGGAGGGGAGGGGAAAGAGCAATGAGTGCCAAGGGAAGCGGCGGCGCATTGGGAATTGATGTTGTTTTCAGAGGACGGACGGCGCGGCTGGAATTTGTCCTCAAGCCGACGCTTCTTCTCCACTCTACTCGCGGGCGGACCTTCGCTCTCTTCGAACCCACAGCAGCCCCCATTCCCCTCTTCATTTCCAGGCCTATTCTTGATATATCTCATATTCTTATAGAAGAGCCTCGGGTGGCTTCTGTCCAAGTCGACTAGTGCTTGGAATTAGACTGAGGCTTTTGAAGTTCTTCACTCTCCTCCTTCGTAGCCCCCACCCCCTTCATTCACGTAGCTTGCCTGTCGTCAGCCGAAGTCACTCGGTGACAGATCGAATTAGAAATGACTTGGGCTTTTCGCATACGAATGCACAATCATTTAATGAAATATTCTTCCCTGGGATAGCCACAGGATCTAATACTGTTCGCTACTTACAGTGCGGTCTTTGCCTTCCTTCTCTGGGATTATATCTTGCCTTGAAGATTCAAGCCCCCGTGTAGTAGTATCTGGGATCATTTCTTAAGCCTGACACTGAAATCCCCAATCCTAGCCAGCTGTCTATCACGTCCTCTCACCTCTCCAACAAAAATGAACAGACGAAAATGCGAGGAGCAGAAAAGAATTTCTAAAAACTAGCAAAAACGCGGACTTAGTCGGTGAAATCAATCACTGGACACTGGACAGCCGGGCCCTGCCGCCCGGGCTTGTCCTTCTCATTAGAACGGCCTTGTTCTCAAGAAGAACCGAACCACAGCGTCTGCAGATATCAGATATGCAATTCAACGAAAATTGCATAGCTTTTTAGTTGTTTTTCAACAACAAATTGTTCACAGAACGACACACTACTGAGCTTAGTAGATTGGTATCGGATTTTATATAAAAATTTCCTCAATTTCAAGCAAGCTTATTAAATACAAGCCTACTTGGCTACTGAATTCAGTAGCATTGCTAGACTGTGTAATGAAATACACATCTGCACAGGGCATTAGGGCAGGGAATTCGAACCCATAGCTTTCCCGAGCACTAAGGAAGTTGCTACCGATCCATGGAGACCGTAAAAATCGGTCAGAAATTCCCAGGTCTCCAAGAGGTCAGAACAATTTGCGAAATTCATTTCCAAAGCAGAAATTTAAAAGACCGACAGTGCCAGTTGAATGAATGATTTATAAAATCAATTTACCAAATCAAAGCGACGGCCTGAGTCCTCGCGGAGGACTCTCTTGATTTTAGCCACTTTGCCACTTTCTAGACATCTGGTTTGAGACGAACACTCATCGGACCAGCCCAGTCCCCTGTCCTTAAAGCTGAAGAGAGTGTAGAAACCTGGTTAGGTGCGAAAGTGCGGCCAAGTGTGAAACTAATACCTATCTAATCCGGCGAAATCGTGTTAGTCCCAAAAAGCTCGAGACTGTGCGTTTTCAAGCGCCGGTTGGTCACGTCGGAACTGGGCTTGGGTCTGCCTAGAGTCCAATTATAACCTGTGTTGAGTCCTTGAAAAAGATATCTCAGGATCCTATCCTATGTTTACCTTGCTAGAAGGCCAAGCCGATCCTACTATATGGTCGTCCCGTTTCAACTTGCAAAAACGAACATTTTCTATCTACCTCTTTAGTTTAGTTTCCATTAGAGGTAAATTCAATCCTGACTGAGATGGTTTCAACTCATTAATTTTTGACTGGTTTGAGCCTCTTTTCACCCATCTCCTACAGATATTGAAATGCGACTGTCATCAAATTTTGTTTACTGCCGTATTCCATTTCGCTCTGGAAAACCTTGCCCGTCCCTTGAGAGAATAAAGTGGCTAAGCTTTTTAAAATAATGTGGATTTGGAGAATTGAAGTGAGGACTGGAAGGGATAGAGGGGACTATCAAATGCATTGCTAAACGTACGTCTGTACAAATAAAATATATAGGTCTCAAACTGTCTGTCACTGTCCATACACTTTCTCCGCTTTTTTTCTATTTGGTCTTCAATTTTTTGCTAGCCCGCGGGGGCTTTAGTGAGAAGGAACCGAATGGTTTAAGGAGACCGAGAAAACTCCTCCCTTCGGGTGAGTATACGAAAGATGGGCCGATGTGACACATATGTATAGAAAGCTAAAGGGAATCAAATGGAAACGGAGACATTAGTGGGTTGCTTAACTGGAGAAGAGTCTCACGTCTTACCCTGTTTCTGCTCACAGGGAAACGGGATCTCTGCATAATCTAGCTATATCTTTCTCTTTCGTGCTCAAGCTTAAGGGGGTGCGCAAATCAAGAAGAATATAGTCACGATGTCACGCCTGAATAAAATTTCTGTCGAGGATGTTTCGAAAATGCCTCGATATTCTTTCTGCTCCGTTGCCTATATAAATAGTTCATCATCCAAAGCATTGATATTTATTTTCATTCTTGCTTGGCGCCTTTTTTCACTTTCTAATGCTTTTTAAATGATCCATTGTTGTGTGATTTCGCGTCTCCGCGCTGACTGATGGAAAATTGGTCTGGCACTCGAATTGCAGACTTAAATCGGAACTAAAATATCAGCAGCGGTGGGATGATAGGCAGAATTTTATCTCGGGGAATAGCATAATAACAATATAATAATAAATAATTAATTGCACCGACCCTAATGGACAGATATGCAACAGATATGGAGCAGACCCGCTCGGAACAAGTTGTGTCTTTGAGCAAGACACCTAACTCTGCATTGTTTCAGCTCACCCAGCTGTAAAATGGGTGTCAGCATTAGCTGGGGTAATTGAGGGTGTGTGTGGCGACTCCCCAGTCCTTGGACTGAACAGCCGTACGCAGCCTTCAGATGCGCCGTGCAAAGGGAATTATGATGCTTTCAAAAGACCCCTAGACCAACGAATTTGTTTATAGCTGATGCATAAAACCTCATCTCATTACTTTCTGCGATCTGCAGCAAATCACGGTGGCGAGGTCGTGAAGGCTTGGTAAATGCCGAAACCATGACTTTCAGACCAAACTGAATCCCATCAGAGCACAAGGCACAGGATGATTTTTATTTATCATAATTTATAGTTTAGCTTTCTTGCGCACTGTTTATTGAGGTCTTGAATGTCATACTAGCGCATCATGATACAAGAAGACAAAAATATTTCCAAATCTAAATGTCCACGAGCTGCGTCAAATGTCCGGGATTCACCAAATTCGTTCAATAATCGTCAGCGTTTCCATGTTGCAAACGGGCATCTTCCTTTCAGAAATTTTTTTTCGATTAGCGGCCTACAGCTGGCATTTTTAATAGCTAGAATAGTTGGTGGAGAATAATAAATCACCGAAAACAGGGGCTTTTCTTTCGCTAGCGGCGCGCACAGTTGTTCCCTTTACCATCGGCCCCTAATTATCGGTGGGCAACGAGGCTGCATGCAGCATCCCGACGCGCGCACGGCAGGGCAAAGATGAAAGGCATGGCCTTTGAGGAATTTATGGCAGCAACCACCGCCTATTCTCTCTGTCTTTGGCGTAGTCGCTCTTTTTTTCTTCAGAAATCCGTCTTGACCAGCCATGCGGCATGTCGTAAAGGGGGGCTCGTTTCCGCTTGGACTTGAAATTGGGCGAGTTGGATGCACTTCCTCTATTTGTTCCTCCGGCTCTCATGCTTTCTTTCTATTCCTACTTCTTCTGTTTAGTTTGTTCTCTGAACAAATTGGCTTTCAACTTTACAAAACTGTGAAATCCTACTTGCTCTATCACGTATAGCTACGAAACCAAGGACGACCAAGCCAAGGACGACTTAAGTAGATCGAAGGACTTTGCTATTGTTTTTGATAGGAGGATATGTCTTGCGTTTCCTATATGGCTCTATTGATATTCATAATTCATAAAGCTTTTTTATTTTGAAAATTAGGATTCTATGTTAGTTTTATATGCTGCGTACAATTGTACATGTACTGTGACTAAAAACCCATTAAAATGGCACAGTTATGAGCGTATGTAGACTCATTGAATTTAAGAATCTAGCTCGTACGTGCAAGCACGACCAGTTGAAATCGGTTGGTGAAGAATTAAGTATTTTTGTAGGAAAAAGCAAACTAATCCACCTTCGCTCACTGAGGGAATTTTTGAGCGATGGGAAGACTGCCAGGTAAGCCCTAGACGATACCTTAAAGCTCCTCATTAGCAAAGTACACTTATATCAAAGCGTTGTTGTCCTATACCTTTTCCTAATCCTCGAAAACCTAGGGATTATCGTCCAATATTAATTAGATGAAACAACGTGCTTCTCTAGATTTTTTATTCGAATTCATATTTTTTGCTTGGCGCAAACGTCCTTAATCTTCGTCGCTTACACCTGATCTGCCATCCAAGGTTCTTACGATCGGTTGTTTTAATTAACGATTTCCAACTAAGCTATCAGTTCTCGTTTTCCAAGATGGATGGCAAACCCTGCTAGCAAACATCTATCATAATTTTTTAATGCTCACCCAGTGGAATGTCGCGTGCAATTTTCTACAAAAATGATTAAATTTATTTCCACATCATACCATCATTCTACTATTTCAAAGATGAATTCCCCCTACAGCAAGGCTCGGATTGCAACACCCATTAACACCCAAATTCCATTTTGATGCTGAATCAAGATTTTAGTACGTCCTTATTGTAGAAGCCGTTTTATACTCTGACAAATGATCCTTGTAGAGGGAATAAGGATTAGGAATTGGGACCTTATTCCTATTCCCAGACGAACAATTTGTTGTTTTGTTCGAAGTCCCGTGTAAAAACAAAGTAATCAATACGTGTTTGGAGTGAGTACGAGCCTCCTTAATGTTCACTGAGTGGGCTAGAGACTCCTCAGTGTACACTGGGTGGGTAAGAGCTTCCTAACTGTACACTGAGTGGGTGAGGGCCTCCTCAATTTACACTGAGTGGGTAAGAGCCTCTTCAATGTAAACTGGGTGGGTAAGAGACTCCTCAATGTACACCGAGTGGGTAAGAGCTTCCTCAATGTACACTGAGTGGGTAAGAGCTTCCTCAATGTACACTGAGTGGGTAAGAGCTTCCTCAATGTACACTGAGTGGGTAAGAGCTTCCTCAATGTACACTGAGTGGGTAAGAGCCTCTTCAATGAAAACTGGGTGGGTAAGAGCTTCCTCAATGTACACTGAGGGGGTAAGAGCTTTCTCAATGTACATTGATTGTGGGTAAGAGCTTCCTCAATGTACACTGAGTGGGTAAGAGCCTCTTCAATGAACACTGAGGGGTTAAGAGCCTCCTCAATGTACACTGAGGGGGTAAGAGCTTTCTCAATGTACTCTGAGTGAGTGAGAGCCTCCTCAATTTACACTGAGTGGGTAAGAGCCTCTTCAATGTACACTGGGTGGGTAAGAGCCTCCTCAATGTACACTGAGGGGGTAAGAGCTTTCTCAATGTACATTGATTGTGGGTAAGAGCTTCCTCAATGTACTCTGAGTGAGTGAGAGCTTCCTCAATGTACACTGAGTGGGTAAGAGCTTCCTCAATGTACACTGAGTGGGTAAGAGCCTCTTCAATGAACACTGAGGGGGTAAGAGCTTCCTCAATGTACACTGAGGGGGTAAGAGACTCCTCAATGTACACTGAGTGGGTAAGAGCTTTTTCAATGTACACTGAGGGGTTAAGAGCCTCCTCAATGTACACTGAGGGGGTAAGAGCTTTCTCAATGTACATTGATTATGGGTAAGAGCTTCCTCAACGTACAAGGAAAGAGTTTGAGCCGTGTACTATTCGAATGTTTGTTTGCCTTCTGTTCGGAATTCTCTGCCAATAGCTCATCCTCACTCGAATGCATGAAAAATGCTACTTGTACGACTATTAGCCGCTATTCGCGGGCCAGAAGAAAAAGAAACAAAGAAGCAAAAGAAAGCCCCAGCCGTTCAGTGCTTGATAAAGAGGCTAGAGACATGAGGCGAGGGAGCGCAGAGGCGCTTTGACAAAAAGCAGACGCAGCAATAGCCAAGGGGAAGCCCCAGAGAGTCAGTTTCGCAAGCTGCCGCTGTAAATTATTCAACAAGAATTGCTGCTGCGGTCTATTCTCTTTCACGTCGTGCTTGTTTTTGCTGCAGCTGCATATTGAGTGTACGGCAGCCTCTGCCTCTACTTGTCCAGCGCTGCTTAATTATGCTGTCTCAGGAGCTCAAAAAGAAGCAGATACTACTTTAGTGGGCCCTGGGTATGGGGGGCGGGCAGGGTGCCTGGTACTCCTGAAAAAAAGCGAAACAGAGGTTGTTGCGTCATAGCTTCTCTCTACTGATTGGATTGGATTCGATTCTTGAACGTAGACTGACCAAAGTCTCTCAGCTCGGGGAATGACGCAAGTAGCAGGTTTGAAAAAATAGGCCTAGAAATTCGCTAACGAGCGCGTTGAGTCCCCGATTTTACTGATTGGAACTGGCTTGGAGAACCGAATCCGGAATAGATTGGGTTTACATAAGTAAGAATTGGGTTAGCCATCGGGAACGGGTGGAGATAGGGTGAGAACAGAGTGCGATTGGTGGAGGATTCGTCAAGATCGGTAGCTGAGAATAGATCGATAGATGGATGAGACTAGATCAATCGAGATTGGATAAGAATCTTAAGAATCTGTTGATAATAGATTGATACAAAGTGAGAATAGATCCAGAAAGTAAGAATAGATCGAGGCGGTGTGAAAATAGATCAAGACAGGATGAGAATAGATCGAGAAAGGGTGAGAATTGATCAAGACAGATTGAGAATAGACCAAGAAAAAGTGAGAATAGATCGAAACCGACTGATAATAATCTCGTAGATCAAGATAGGGTGAGAATAGATCAAGACAGGTTGAGAGTAGCTCGAAGCAGGGTGAGAATAGATCAAGACAGGTTGAGAGTAGCTCGAAGCAGGGTGAGAATAGATCAAGACAGGTTGAGAGTAGCTAGAGGCAGGGTGAGAATAGATCAAGACAGGTTGAGAGTAGCTCGAAGCAGGGTGAGAATAGATCGAGACAGGGTGCGAGTTGTAGCGAGATCGGGCTAGGAGTAGATTGAGATCGCGTGAGAGCAGATTAAATTTTAATGAGAACAGAACCCATACATTTGAGAATAGATAATCTCACTCACCAATGGACTCGCGAACGCCGTCTTTGCGCATGCTGCCGACCCGCATGGGGCCCATGACCGGCACCGGATGGTGAGGGTACTCGCGCTGCGACTCCGATATGCTCATAGCTCTCAGTTTTGGGGATCTTATAAGTTAATTTATTTAGTAGCTCTGCGAGTCTTTAAGGTGATGTTTTTTCTGTGATTTCTTCACTCAGCCTTCGACGCCATTAAACCGTTGCAAGTCACGCTGGCTTGAGACGTTCCTCCGCTCTCCGCTACTTTGGGGCTGAACGCGAATAAAACACTGCAAGCAAGCTATCCTCCAAATAGGGGACAGCTTTTCTTCTTCCCTATGCTCATCGCCCACCGTATCCCATCCCCCCTCCTATGCACTATGCGAGCCTGCTGCCCAATCGAGCGGGGGGTCCGCCGCCACCAGCAATGGCGAAAGCAGTGCGGGAGGGAAGCTGAACTAAAGGGGATGAGGGAGACAGGATTGATGCAGGGCATGCTTGCGGTGTCGAGTAAAGCGTGTCGCATCTCTTCCTTTTCCCTACTCAAAACAGCCCCCCCCCCCAGAATGAAGCGGGGACTCACGGGATGGGGTGTTGTGCTGGATTTTTACCCCCCCCCCAAATCCCCCAAAAATGGGAGATGCGCCTGCCTGATAGACAGCTGTATCGGAGTCAGGAGAATTTGGAAACAATGCGAGCTAGAATTTGGAAAAGGGAGCTGAGAGGCTGAAGGGATGTGAACAGAATATTGAGCAGGAGTTGAAGCAGTGCTTAGCTCACACTGGGCTGCAGACCCGCAGGCAGAGAAAATAGGATGGAAGACATTCTCGGGTCTGCGTGGAGAAGTGAGATTTTGTCTTCTTGCTCACATTAAAACAGGAAAGACTCTTAGGAATCTGCATTGAAGCTTCATCGGCTTGAGATTTGAGGGAGTTGGGAAAATAGTGGCAGATATGAGCAAAGTGGCAAAGTTGGGAAAATAGTGGTCAGTGAACAGTAGGTAGACAGCTATGAGGAATTAGAAGAGGAAAAGCGATATTATACAGTCCAATACATAGAGGATAGAAAGAGTTCTGTCTTGTCAACAATTAGCTCTCAGTGTCAGTCCATTGACAACTCAACCAAGCGGTGGCCAGCAGTACTTATTGAAAGTACTTCAATACTTCGCCTAGTTTAGAGTCTGGTTCAGATTTCTGCGCAATCAGTGTCCAGTTGCTTAGTTGGGAGTCCAGGAAAGGATAAAGCTACAGTGTAGAGGCTTGCGATCGATTTCTGATGGTTATAGTTTGGGCATCTCATTATGCATTTCCATCCGCCCAAGCCGCTTCACTTCTCAGTCTTACTGTCTGTCTGTCTGTCTGTCTCTCTGTCTGCCTGTCTGCCTGTCTGTCTGTCTGTCTGTCTGTCTGTCTGTCTGTCTGTCTGTCTGCCTGTCTGTCTGTCTGTCTGTCTGCCTGTCTGTCTGTCTGCCTGTCTGTCTGTCTGTCTGTCTGTCTGTCTGTCTGTCTGTCTGTCTGTCTGTCTGTCTGTCTGTCTGTCTGTCTGTCTGTCTGTCTGTCTGTCTGTCTGTCTGTCTGTCTGTCTGTCTGTCTGTCTGTCTGTCTGTCTGTCTGTCTGTCTGTCTGTCTGTCTGTGTGTCTGTCTATCTGTCTGTCCGTCTGTCTGTCTGTCTGTCAGTACCATTTAGTCTTGTTTATCTTTCAATCCAAAAATGTACTTTTCTTTTTAAAATCTTATTGTCCTTTCGACAGCTAAATCAAGCACCAAGCCTTGAACTAATATAGTTTCCAATCTGAAGCAGAAATTTCAACTAGCAAAAGAAGCCGCACAAGAAGCAGTGTCTGTTCGGTAGCTGCCCCCCCCGCCGCCCCAATTTAGCAAACGCCCCGATCCCTGGTCAGAGTTTCTAGCTGAGCGAATCTTCGCCAAGACTGACGGAGAGAGGAGAAGCGGGCCGGGGGATCGGGGCTGGCGAGTCCAGTTGAGTAAGTAGTCGGGCCCAGGAGAAAAAAGCAGAAGAGTGCCGGAGCATGGCAAATGGGGAACGGACGGGTTCTAGCAGCCAGGGTGGGTGGGGGGCGGCGGTTGCCTCCGCTAGATGAAGAGCTAATGGAGCCTTGGAAATAAGATGTAGCTGCCAGCTTCCACGAGTCGAGGGCGGGCAGGGAGAGACGCGGGGGACCATAAAATACATTTCTCCCCCCCCCCGATCCTCCTCCGAAGGAACCGGAGCCCTGGCTCGCATCGCATATTCTCGAATCCCGCCTCCACCCTGATTCTCGGCAAGCGGGGGATAAAAACATTTTCATGAGCAGAATGATGAGAACTACGCGCGAGTCAAGAGAGCGGCAAGGACCGCTGAGGATGGATACTTGGCGGACCACTTCAAAACTCTTGGCTCTTGGCCTGCATCATTACTCAACTCTACTCTCCTCTTTAGCGTTGCAAGAATTTTGCTTCAACTTCCGAGTGCTCAAATGAGGAGAAGAACCGAATGCTTTGTGTAATTTAAAGAGGCCCCAGCCGAAGCTTGATGAAGTGAAGTTTAGAGAGAGAGAGAGAGAGCTGGGCTCAGAGCAGTTGCTGCGCCTGCTGCGGAAAGATTAAAGGATTATCAAAGCGTTATTTAAAGATTTTGACATTTTATCAGTGGCTGGTCCCCCCTGATTTCAGATAGGAACCCTTTGTGAGTCAGACATGTTGTAAAAGTGAATTTCCTTTCTGACCCGGTGGTGCGTGACTTGCACTATGCAGTGAGTCATTTTGTTAGCTAACTAACTTACTAACAAACAAACAAACAAACAAACAAACAAACTAACTAACTAACTAACTAACTAACTAACTGACTAACTGACTTATTAACTAACTAACTAACTAACTAACAAACAAACAAACAAACAAACAAACAAACTAACTAACTAACTAACTAACTAACTAACTAACTAACTAACTAACTAACTAACTAACTAACTAACTAACTAACTAACTAACTAACTAACTAACTAACTAACTAACTAACTAGCTAACTAACTAACTGACTAACTAACTAACTAACTAACTAACTAACTAACTAACTAACTAACTAACTGACTAACTAACTGACTAACTAACTAACTAACTAACTAACTAATTAACTAACCAACTAACTAACCCACTAACTAACTAACTAACTAACTAACTAACTAACTAACTAACTAACTAACTAACTAACTAACTAGCTAACTAACTAGCTAACTAACTAACTGACTAACTAACTAACTAACTAACTAACTAACTAACTAACTAACTAACTAACTAACTAACTAACTAACTGACTGACTGACTGACTAACTAACTAACTAACTAACTAACTAACTAACTAACTAACTAACTAACTAACTAACTAACTAACTAACTAACTAACTAACTAACTAACTAACTAACTAACTAACTAACTAACTAACTAACTAACTAACTAACTAACTAACTAACTAACTAACTAACTAACTGACTAACTAACTAACTAACTGACTAACTAACTAACTGACTAACTAACTGACTAACTAACTAACTAACTAACTAACTAACTAACTGACTAACTAACTAACTAACTGACTAACTAACTGACTAACTAACTAACTAACTAACTAACTAACTAACTAACTAACTAACTAACTAACTAACTAACTAACTAACTAACTAACTAACTAACTAACTAACTAACTAACTAACTAACTAACTAACTAACTAACTAACTAACTAACTAACTAACTAACTAACTGACTAACTAACTAACTAACTAACTAACTAACTAACTAACTAACTAACTAACTAACTAACTAACTAACTAACTAACTGACTAACTAACTAACTAACTAACTAACTAACTAACTAACTAACTAACTAACTAACTAACTAACTAACTGACTAACTAACTAACTGACTAACTAACTAACTAACTAACTAACTAACTAACTAACTAACTAACTAACTAACTAACTAACTAACAAACTAACTAACTAACTAACTAACTAACTGACTAACTAACTAACTAACTAACTAACTGACTAACTAACTAACTAACTGACTAACTAACTAACTAACTGACTAACAAACTAACTAACTAACTAACTAACTAACTAACTAACTAACTAACTAACTAACTAACTAACTAACTAACTAACTAACTAACTAACTAACTGACTAACTAACTAACTAACTGACTAACTAACTAACTAACTGACTAACTAACTAACTAACTGACTAACTAACTAACTAACTGACTAACTAACTAACTAACTGACTAACTAACTAACTAACTAACTAACTAACTAACTAACTAACTAACTAACTAACTGACTGACTGACTAGCTGACTGACTGACTGACTGACTGACTGACTAACTGACTAACTAACTAACTAACTGACTAACTAACTAACTAACTAACTAACTAACTGACTAACTGACTAACTAACTAACTGACTAACTAACTAACTAACTAACTAACTAACTAACTAACTAACTAACTAACTAACTAACTAACTAACTGACTGACTGACTGGCTGACTGACTGACTGACTGACTGACTGACTGACTAACTGACTGACTGACTGACTAACTAACTAACTAACTAACTAACTGACTAACTAACTAACTAACTAACTAACTAACTAACTGACTAACTAACTAACTAACTAACTAACTAACTAACTAACTGACTAACTAACTAACTAACTAACTTACTAACTGACTAACTAACTAACTAACTGACTAACTAACTAACTAACTAACTAACTAACTAACTAACTAACTAACTAACTAACTGACTGACTGACTGGCTGACTGACTGACTGACTGACTGACTGACTGACTGACTAACTGACTGACTGACTGACTAACTGACTAACTAACTAACTAACTAACTAACTAACTGACTAACTGACTAACTAACTAACTGACTAACTAACTAACTAACTAACTAACTAACTAACTAACTAACTAACTAACTAACTGACTGACTAACTGGCTGACTGACTGACTGACTGACTGACTAACTAACTAACTAACTAACTGACTAACTAACTAACTAACTAACTAACTAACTAACTAACTGACTAACTAACTAACTAACTAACTAACTAACTAACTAACTAACTAACTAACTAACTGACTGACTGACTGGCTGACTGACTGACTGACTGACTGACTGACTGACTGACTAACTGACTGACTGACTGACTGACTGACTGACTAACTGACTGACTGACTGACTAACTGACTGACTGACTAACTAACTAACTAACTAACTAACTAACTGACTAACTAACTAACTAACTAACTAACTAACTGACTAACTAACTAACTAACTAACTAACTAACTAACTAACTAACTGACTAACTAACTAACTAACTAACTAACTAACTAACTAACTAACTAACTAACTAACTGACTAACTAACTAACTAACTAACTAACTAACTAACTAACTGACTAACTAACTAACTGACTAACTAACTAACTAACTAACTAACTAACTAACTAACTAACTAACTAACTAACTAACTAACTAACTAACTAACTAACTAACTAACTAACTAACTAACTAACTAACTAACTAACTAACTAACTAACTAACTAACCAGAAATGAAAATTAAAGCCATCGAACATCACCCGGAAGAGCAGTAGAGCCAGAGAGGTGTTCCACCGGGGCAAACCTAATCAATTATGCCAAGTAGAAAGGAAGCTGGTCCCTGGTCACAGATAAGATGCCGCATTCTCTGTACACACACGCATTAATCAGCTGAGAAGCCACCAGTTCGGAAATCCCAAGAGAGAGAATCCAGCAGGATGGAAGACGCAGTCAGAAATAGAACGCCATGCATAAGATGTGTTTTTCTCCAGAATCATCCAAATAATCAACTCGCGGTGTTGTCTGCTTTCATCTCTTCTTTTGGCTATTCTTTATCTCCCTGTTACCCCGTTCCCGGGACCATCCCTGGTGAGTAGCCATACGTAGTACGAACACTGCCAGACCCTTCTAGAGAAAGTCCTTTAGACTTTAGCCCCTCCGCAGTGTATCGCACTTGGTTTTTTTATTAAAGCTTCTAATTTGGCCTTTTCTTCAAAGCAGCCTGCAAGCTCCATTTGCATGCAAATCGCAACTGGGCCAGGGTGTGACAGACAGTACAGTAGATTCGCTAGGCCCTCTGCAGAGTCTATACGCAATCTGAATAATCCAAGTCTGACAGTGCTGAAAGAAACTTTGATGGTTAGGCTGTGGGCTCCGTAACTGGAAAGGAATTATATTCAGACTGTGTCTATTAGGCGACAACTAAAAATAGATTCTGGCTGATATGAAAAAAGGGCAGAGAAAGAACCCAATGAATGCACTACTTGCTAAGTTTTTTTGCGTCTCCGATATGAATGCGGTTTCGATGTAAAAATTACTCCATAAGTTTAACTATTAACATCAAAATATACAATCCTCGATGAAGCATTTAGACTTAAGTTAGATAAGTCGATTGCCTGGAACCAACAAGATTCGCCCGGCTCAAAAGACGCCTTTGACACCAGCCGCAAAAGCCGCCATGCGCTTTCGATGCGGTCATCAACGGCTTGGTAATGGAGAGTCTTTTTATTTAAGACAGGGATTGTGTGCACTCTGGCGCAATTTAAGCGACACTGTCACAACCAACGAGAAGCATTGCTGCATTACGGATACGTACGCAGTCATACGCACAGGCACACACTCACACAGGAGTGCACAGCGGCCCTTACTTTATTTATCGTTAGGCATGTACACTTCACTGTACCTTGGGGGTTGGCGCTCAATGACGTTAACTGCACGAGCAGAGCCAAGCTGAGATTCCGATTTAGCCCCCAAATTAATGTGACTGCACTGGGAATCGAGCCTGGGCCGCTGGCACATCAGAGCGCCGCGCCAGACCACTGGGCTACGGCCCATACTGACATATAGCTTCTCGAGGCAGCGTGGCTTCTGACATCCGATCGCATCCCAAGGCATCAAAGGCTTGTCTGGCAGTGCAACCGAGGACTCAACAAGGTGATCATCCAAACGATGATCTTGGATCCCTGGATAGCGACTGGCAGACGACAGCACTTGGACGACTATCTGACCAAAGCTCGACAAGCAATGACCGCAATAGCGCCTGGTGACAAACTTGCATCAAGATTGAATCAAGGCCTTCCATTCTAACAAACTGCTGTAAAATCAGCAAAAATCCATTTTTCAGAAGACTAATGAGCTGTATAATTGAAAATCACTGAGCCTCTTTGTAAGCCCACTCAAACGTCAATGGCATGGTACCTATTTCACCATAGGTACCATGGCATGGTATAGCCTTCGTACTATATTGCTCCTCATGTCCCTCTTCAATCGACTACTTATACTACAGCACGCACCCATTTCACTTTTTACAGCACTTCTCCCCCTGCCACTATGCATGGTACTCATTTATCCTGCCATTTCTCTATTAATGTTGTCACACACTTCCACTGCAGCTTGAGCTGCCCTAATACTCTCCTCTTCTCCCCCCTCTCTCTCTCTAATAATACACACAGCAGATCGATAGCGGATATAAACCTATGTGCAGCAGAAATTAGTTGCCGTAGCAACTCTAAGAGACTATATGCATAGCAGACTTTATATTCAGTGACTTGATTAGCATTTATATCAATAATAATTGATTACACCTGTCCCAATTGGGCCAGATGTGCAACCGACAGCTCAGCCGCAGCTATCGCGCGGCGCATCTGAAGGCTGCGTACGGCTGTTCAGTCCAAGGACTGGGGGGGTCGCCACACACACCCTCAATTACCCCAGCTAATGCTGGCACCCATTTTACAGCTGGGTGAACTGAAGCAATGCAGAGTTAAGTGTCTTGCTCAAGGACACAAACTGTTCCAGTGGGATCGGGAATCGAACCCCCGACCTTGAAGTCGTGAGTCCGACGCTCTAACCACTAGGCTACAGCCACCTTCGATTGATGCACTACGAATGGTATGTACTTATTCGGCACTGGATTGAGTCTGCTCACAACCCCACTGGATACTCGCATCTGTCCTTGCAGTTAATATCGATTATTTATCATTTTGTTCGCTGCTTTGAGTCTGCATAGCAGAGCCCGTGACCCGTGTCCTCAGTAGGAACTCCAGTACGTGCGCTTTTTTACCCAACGACTAGTTACTCAGTAGCAATGGGTTGGTTTCTTCATTAATTTTCAACACTGTCGTCCCATCACTTCCCCTCGCTGCTGCAGCTGAAAGGTCGTGCGCTGGACGTGGCTTTGATTAAAGAAAATTCATCCATCTTTTCTCCCCGGTTTCTTTTCCTCATTTCCCGTCTCGGTTCGTTGCTTGTTAAGTAAGCTATTAACGATGGAATGAGACTGCTCGCTGAGAGCGTTGGATGTACGACTCACAATATTCCGTGCCTGCTACTTATTTGGGTAGTGTGAGACGCTTCGTCCGATTTTTACGTAGCCGAACGTGGATTAGCCAAATAGGTGACTCGTGTAACATAGTTACGTTACTATGAACTGTATTTTATATTAGCTATGTAGTGACAGTTTCATTTTCACTATTGTTTTCTCTTCATTTCATAAGCCCAAGCGAAAGACATAAACAAAAACGCACAAGTGAGTTTTTTTAGCAACCATGTTGGTCTCCAAAAAAATTACACGATCTTTGAGTTCTACGTTTTGTTATACTACAGTGGTCCATTGTGTACACTCGGTGTGAGCGTGGGTAGACACCACAACCTTCCTAATAGAATACGCTAATCGACCGGCTAAGGCCTGTAGTCGTCCAATTCTCGTCCATGAGGACCAACCAACAACCAATCACCCTGTGTGGCACGAAGTTTTAGCTGAGTAAATGGGGATTGGGTTGAACCATAGACAAAAAAACGAAGAAGAAATGCTTAATGTGACAAGGTTTAAATAAAGTTGCGGAAAACTTGAGTCGAGAAATAGAAAAGCTTTTGCTGACTACTGAACTAGTACATGGCTCTCATCAATTGGAGTAATCTACCCGTTGATTCTGCCTTAAACAGAAAACCAAAGTGCTTGCTGACTTCTGACTCATTTTATAGCCGTAAACATTTGTTGACTGCTACTACAACTGCCTTCTTCTTTAACACCAGATTCAACCCTTTAACCTTCAACCCTTAGAAGTGAACCAATTCGTCTGATTAATTAATTGTCTAGAGCATTAATTATTGTACATAGAAATCCTGACTGAGTACATGCTGAGCAAAAACCAGTTCGATTTGTTGCTTCCTGCTTTGCGGGGCTTTACTGCGGATCCAATTACAAAATAAAGAAGTGCATTCTAGGCGATATTGTAGATGCATAGTGATGGATCTTTGAGGCTTAGTACCGCCATCGCTAAGCATTAATAATCAATTCTAGCCACTGTGCATAGCTTAGCAGGCGGAGTTGACATGGCATGCGCTCCACTCTAAATGCAATGCCTTACATACAATTAGCTATATGGTTTGATTAATACAGAAGAATTGAGTTCTTTTATGGAATTATAGATTAACGTGCTAGTTAGTTAGCTGGCTAGTTTCACGACCGTTTGCAACTTCTCTATTTAGTCAACTGGCTTTATTGATGGTTAATTGAACTAACTAGGAAGGATGGGCTGTAGAGATCCTTTTTTCTTAGAATATTGGATTTTAACTGAGAGCACACGAACAGAAAAGGATGAGACTGTGAATTAGATTACAATTAAATTTATTCCCCACGAACAGTTATGCAGATTCAGTTATCCAAGGGGCGCCATCGCTATCCAAGGGGCGCCGCTATCCAAGGGGCGCCATCGCTATCCAAGGGGCGCCATCGCTATCCAAGGGGCACCATCGCTATCCAAGGGGCGCCATCGCTATCCAAGGGGCGCCATCGCTATCCAAGGGGCGCCGCTATCCAAGGGGCACCATCGCTATCCAAGGGGCGCCATCGCTATCCAAGGGGCGCCATCGCTATCCAAGGGGCGCCATCGCTATCCAAGGGGCGCCATCGCTATCCAAGGGGCGCCATCGCTATCCAAGGGGCGCCATCGCTATCCAAGGGGCGCCATCGATATCCAAGAGGCACCATCGCTATCCAAGGGGCGCCATCGCTATCCAAGGGGCGCCATCGCTATCCAAGGGGCGCCATTGCTATTCAAAGGCCGCCATCGATATCCAAGAGGCACCATCGCTATCCAAGGGGCGCCATCGCTATCCAAGGGGCGCCATCGCTATCCAAGAGGTGCCATCGCTATCCAAGGGGCGCCATCGCTATCCAAGGGGCGCCATCGCCAGGGGCGCTTTCCCCACGGGTGCCAAAACGGCCATACATATATCTGCCAGTCCTATATAAGCTGACTGGCACTTGTTGATTTTTACTGGTTTCGGGTGGAAACTTTAACATGTTGCTAATCGTAAATATGAAAGATTTAGCAAGGGCGCAGCAGTGTTCTTTTCTTACTTCTTAGCCCTAAAAAGAAGTCTTCGATGGTAAAATAGAAAAAATGGAGAAGCTTTTACTCGTAAGCTAAAGTTACGGATTAGCGCTTATTTACAATCAAGACTTTGTTTCAACGAAAACATGTGTAATCTTTTTCAACTTTATTACAAACGCTTTCACCATTAGCGGAAGTTAACATTTTCATCAACAATGCCTTGCATTGATCTTTCCAATGTACATTATTAGTTTCAAACCTTATTATTAGTTACCTTATTATTACTTACCTTACCTAATGTACTAAATTATTATTAGTTATTATTAGTACATTATTAATTACAAATCGAGTCTACATTCAGACCACAGGTTAGAATGATAAGGATTGTAAAAAATAAGGAATCAATTTTGGGGCTCTTTGGTTCTGTTCTGCAATGTACTTTCTGGCGGCTTATCAGGGTGGGACGTCAATGTAAATTTATCAGTCACATATAGTGTACATTTTTATTATACATTAACAGGCCCGATTAAAGAGGGTTAGGGGTAGGCCTTAATGTACATTCAACCCTCCCGCAGGATTTGTGTGGTTGTAAAAGAGGTGGGGTTGGCAATAAACTCTACTGGTGTAGAGGAATACGAGTAGGATAGGCCTTGATGTACATTCAACCCTCACGCAGGATTTGTGTGGTTGTAAAAGAGGTGGGGTTGGCAATAAACTGGTGTAGAAGAATAGGATAGGCCTTGATGTACATTCAACCCTCACGCAGGATTTGTGTGGTTGTAAAAGAGGTGGGGTTGGCAATAAACTGGTGTAGAGGAATAGAATAGGCCTTGATGTACATTCAACCCTCAAGCAGGACTTGCGTGGTTTTGTGTGGACTCTGAAGCCGCAAAGTTCAAATGGCGCTAAACTAGCGAAAATGTTAATTATGCATAATTGGCTGCAGTAGTGTGGAGAAAATTAAACTGCGAGGAATTCCTGCCAAGTCGTGCCAAGTTTGGACGGATGGTGTTCCCAGACTCTCAGCCAAACTTTTTAGAGTTTAGCTAATCAGCACCTCTCAGGATGCAATTCTCTCATAAGGGTCTAAATATACTATACTCCAAGCAATCAATAATAACGCAGCGAAGTATTTATTCAAAGCTTTGCCCAGCTTATAAATACTTGTGCCAGTTCCCCCTCTCTTCTCTCTCCCCATTATTTTCTCTCATCCTCACTCACATCGATCGAAATTGCATTACCTTTCCTGAATCTATACTAGCGTAGCCACGTATTTCCCTTGTAGCGTAAGGTGAATTATAGGATTTTTTTCTGTTAACTTCAAAGTCAAACCACCAGGCCACAAACTGTAACAGGTTGTATTTCGTCTTTAATATTCCTATATACAATATTTATACATTAATATACTGAAATTCTATTTTTTCTACCTTTCATCCCCCTAATCTCTCCCTCGCTCTCTTTTCCTCTCTCCCTACCTCTCTCCCTTCCTCTCTCCCTTCCTCTCTCCCTTCCTCTCTCCCTTCCTCTCTGCTTTCCCCTCTCCCTTCCTCTCTGCTTTCCCTCTCCCTTCCTCTCTCCCTTCCCCTCTCCCTTACCCTCTCCCTTACCCTCTCCTTTCCCCTCTCCCTTCCTCTCTCTCTTCCTCTCTCCCTTCCCCTCTCCCTTCCTCTCTCCCTTCCCCTCTCCCTTCCTTTCTTCATTCCCTTCCTCTCTCCTTCCCTCTCTCCCTTACTCTCTCCCTTCCTCTGCCCCTTCCTGTCTCCCTTCCTGTCTCCCTTCCTGTCTCCCTTCCTGTCTCCCTTCCTGTCTCCCTTCCTGTCTCCCTTCCTGTCTCCCTTCCTGTCTCCCTTCCTGTCTCCCTTCCTGTCTCCCTTCCTGTCTCCCTTCCTGTCTCCCTTCCTGTCTCCCTTCCTGTCTCCCTTCCTCTCTCCCCCCTTGGAGTTTTTTGTCGACTTAAACTTCAAAAAACGCTGCGACTACTCAAGCGCACACCGCACAGCACTTACTGACATCGTAGCCAGGCTTCAAAGCCACGGTTGAGCCAGCTGTGCTACTCGGTCCAGCAGTGGCCGCCGCCAGCTCAATCGGCTGCGACGCCGGGTCGACGCGATTGCTCATCCTCTCTACTTTATAAAATATCCCACTTTTTATTTATTAATCAATTATAGAGGACAAATTGGATTCAGCGGTCATTATCAAGCTTGTTGAGGCATTAACTCGGATTAATATCTATATAAGCTTGCCACAGAGCTCAGAAGCTCTCTCACAATCTGATTGGCTAAGAGCTAAATTCGTAATTCTGGCTTAATAATTTTTCCTATCAGGGTTTACCGACTGTGCGTACTGCAGCATGGGAGGGAAGCAGGGGCGGTGCTGTACTTCACTGCCCGAATCTACATCTGTCGGGGGGGGGTATCACGCTTCTATGCTGAAGCCATTTCTATATTTTACCGGCGCTTGTTTGCATAATAACGGTTGTCATGGTAACAGAGTGTGCGCGCGTGGAATTATGATTATGCTGAACACACAATCGCCAATGTGTACAGAGAGGGAGAGGCCGAGAGAGAATGGGAAGGAAGAGATTAAGACTGGGAAATTTGCTGGGATTATAAATTTGGAGTCTCAATTAACAAGTCAGCGGCACAGGCTTAAGACAAGGAAAGCGCAGATGTTGACACAATTGTGGTGCCCCGTTCAGGCCGGGACCCTGGGAGAAAGTGGAGCGTGTTAGTGTGAGCCTCGTTGAACAAAACATTTACGGCCATTGGATTGCAGGAGCAGCGTAATTTGATGCATGCGGGGCCTTCAATTATGCATGAATCAAATATTAAGTGCGCCCCTAATGCCATACAGACCCACTGTGTTTATACTATGTAATATGCTATTGGTAGCGTTGGGAGTCTACTGGAATGAAGGGAGAGAAGAAGAGAAAGGGAGCGAGAAAGGGAAAGAAAAAGGGAGAGAGGAGAGAAAGAAAAAAGGAGAGAGAAAGGGAGAGAGAAGGGGAGAGAGAAAGGGAGAGAGAGAAGGGGAGAGAGAAGGGGAGAGAGAAAGGGAGAGAGAAAGGGAGAGAGAAGGGGAGAGAGAAAGGGGGAGAGAAAGGGGGAGAGGGAGAGAAAGAAAAAAGAAAAGAGAAAAGGAGAGAGAAAGGGAGAGAAAAAGAGAGAGAAAGGGAGAGAGAAAGGGAGAGAGAAAGGGAGAGAGAAAGGGAGAGAGAAAGGGGGAGAGAAAGGGAGAGAGAAGGGGAGAGAGAAAGGGAGAGAGAAAGGGGGAGAGAAAGGGAGAGAGAAAGGGGGAGAGAAAGGGAGAGAGAAGGGGAGAGAGAAAGGGAGAGAGAAAGGGGGAGAGAAAGGGAGAGAGAAGGGGAGAGAGAAAGGGAGAGAGAAAAGGAGAGAGAAAGGCAGAGAGAAAGGGAGAGAGAAGGGGAGAGAGAAAGGGAGCGAGAAAGGGAGAGAGAAAGGGAGAGAGAAAGGGAGAGAGAAAGGGAGAGAGAAATGGAGAGAGAAAGGGAGAGAGAAAGGGAGAGAGAAAGGGAGAGAGAAAGGGAGAGAGAAAGGGGGAGAGAAAGGGAGAGAGAAAAAGGGGAGAGAGGGAAAGTGGGAGAGAAGAGAGTAAAGGAAGAGAAAAAGGGAGAGACAGAAGACAAAGCTTAAAATGCTCAGAAGAGTTCCGCGTAAACAGCTCTACTATAGAATACTATAGAACGGTAACCCTTGCTTTCGAGAAAGTATAGAAAAAAGATTTTAAAAGATCTTTAGAGAGCTGAGCTAAGTAGGCAGAGCTACTGAGATTGAGTTGACAACCAAAGCTACCGAAAGAGTTTGAGCACAGCTAGCAGCTCATGCCCACGCCAGTTGCCAACTCGGACTTGGCACCATTTAGAAGTGTCAGCAACAAGGTGTAGCCGCACCCTGTGACACAGTAGGGTAAGGCAGGTAGTGTAGCAAGCGTTGGGTAAACAAGCTCGCACCTGTTGACAGAAAGAGAGAAAGTAAGAAGGGAAGAAAATTGGATTGAGAATTATACCGTTATGTTTGTCTGCAAATCAGTGGTTTTCTGGGCTGTAGTGGCTGACCAAACCAAAATTTCTGCAATTACAAGTGTTAGCCAATGCTTTGCTCGGGTTTAACATTTGTAAAACTGGATTGTATCACAGCACATGACGCATGCGAAACATTTCTGCGGCTGTTTCTATGAGAACAACGGATTTAATGAATGACTTGTTGCCTGAGGCGAAAAAGCCTGATTTTGACTGTTGCAGTCCATTGCTGTACTGGTCATGGTGCCCCTGCAGTCATCTACAACCATCTACAGCTATCGACAGCTATTTACAGCTATCTACAGGTATCAACAGCCATCTATACAGCCATCGACAGCTATTTACAGCTATCGACAGCCATCTACAGCTATCGACAGCCATCTACAGCTATCGATAGTCATCTACAGCTATCGACAGTCATCTACAGCTATCTACAGTCATCTACAGCCATCTACAGCCATCTACAGCTATCTACAGCCATCTACAGCCATCTACAGCTATTTACAGTTATCTACAGCCATCTACAGCTATCGACAGCTATCAACAGCCACCTACATGTACAGCTATCGACAGCCATCTACAGCCATCTACAGCCATCTACAGCTATCGACAGCTATCAACAGCCATCTACAGCCATCTACAGCTATCGACAGCTATCAACAGCCATCTAGAGCCATCTACATCTATCTACAGCCATTGACAGCAATCTACATCCACTTACAGCTATCGACAGCCATCTACAGCCATCTACAGCTATCGACAGCTATCTACAGCCACTTACAGCTATCGACAGCCCTCTACAGCCATCTACAGCTATCTACAGCTATCTACAGCCACCTACAGCTATCGACAGCCATCTATAGGAGTCTACAGCCATCTATAGGAATCTACAGCTATCCAAATTCATCTACAACCTTCCACAAAAATTTACGTCTAGTTTAAGACCATTTATAGTGCTCTCTACATCCCTCTACAGCAATCTACATGCATGTGCAACTTTAGAAAATGTCTTGAAAGGCACTTGAGAAAAATAGCACATTATTAAATATCATTCTCAATGCTTGCTCGCAGTTGACCCTAAACTGTATTGTTGGTTGACCTCAAGCTAGTCTCTGTAACTGTATGTCCAAGAATCAGCGCAATTTCCTTCTCTCGAACAACAACCACCCCCTTAATGAGACTTCCTGATCAGAAAACATGGAATCATTTAGGCAGAAAATTTTTCGTCTAAAATTATCATTTCGAAAAAAATATTTTTGGGTGTTGATGGAGCTGATTATAATAATGCCTAATGATGATAATTAGAAAGGGTGAGAAGAGTGTGGTGGAACGACGGGACATCAAGAGGAAGTGCCGTTAGATAATAACAAAATTCAAGCTAGTCCTATAATCACACGTCAGCTATTTTCTACTCTAAGTAGCACGGTTAGAATAATGGCTGCTAATTAAAATGAGTAAAATGGTGAATCATAAATTTTGCATGGCATCATAAAGGCTGACTTCTGTTTAGTGAATTCTTGTTTATTTATGTTATCCAACAATCTGTCTATCAAGTTACCCAATCTACCGTTGCTAGCAAGTTTTAAGTGGTTGTGCAGGAGGCCCCGAGTCTACATGCAGATGCACGCTTCAACCAGAACCGCACCGAATGGAATGCTTTCTTGCCGATGAATTCATTGCAGCCTGCAAAATCACTTTAAATGTATAGTTGGGGAAACTTCTGGATTAGCGATTCGTCTTATAAAGGGTTCGAAACGCAAAAAAGTGCTTTGTGTTATTCGGGTTATGTTAATAATTTAAGGATCTAAGAATGCTTCTGATTAGGATCTGCTGTCGAATGGCTGGGTGCTCTGATGGGGGTCTCTTACCGTGAGGGTGCTCTGATGGGGGTCTCTTACCGTGAGGGTGCTCTGATAGGGGTCTCTTACCGTGAGGGTGCTCTGATGGAGACCTCTTAACGTGAGAGTGCTCTGATGAGGATCAGTTTCATAGGCTTTGGTACACCTCGGCTGTTTCTACAGCTTCGCATACGCAAGGATGGAGTGGAGCAATCTTGCTAATAAAAGTTCACACAAGACAAGTTGTCACCCGTTGCCGTACAAAGCAGTTAGTCCTAAACAGTATCTATCCGTTTGCAAGCTTGGCTTTGGCCGAGAAAGAGATCGTGTTTTGGGGATGCAAGAGAGAGAGAGAGAGAGAGAGAGAGAGAGAGAGAGAGAGAGAGAGAAAGGGAAGAAATAGAGAAAAAGTCAAAAAGGGGGAAAAACTCGGTGGGATATTCGAACTGCCACTCGCCCCCACCCAGCTGCCGCTTGCGATGTTGGGCACAAAACATAGAAGCGCACGCAAGTAAATTCTTTCGGATACACACGGACAGACACCGCGCACACACACAAGTTGCTTTTTCCCACTTTAACCGGCTGGTTAGTTTGCGCAAGGTGATGAAGGGATGGACAGAGAGCCGCGGAGAGGTGTAAATTGCCGCCAAGGTTGCCAGGCCGCGAGGTCCGGGAGGTCGGAGCGAAGTGCGTAGAAGCGCATTGTGTGCGATGTTAAACAACTGTTAGAAGTTTGCATTTTTGAAGCTAATGAAATGTAAATATTACCGGATCTTTGATACAAGTAATCAAGTGAG